>JAOWAY010422914.1:0-14138 GCA_028565895.1 Goniobranchus geometricus | reverse complement strand
TCGAACTCCTAACAGGAAACATTTCTTGTAGCTGTAGTCTATTTCTAATAATTGCAAATGACTTATCAAGAAATCCCTGCTTTGGCGCCCCCCTTTTTATGGAACAATATTTCTTTTCAAACAAGATCTAGCATGTCCTGAATTTTTATATTTTCGAGATTTTAAAAACTAAACTTATTAGAAAGGCATTTTAATATCTTTTATATTATTTTTATTTGATAATTTGACTCTTTTAATGTTCAGATGATGTGATATATCACACTATGTATTTAAATTACAATGGCTAGATGTAAAATTATATATCCTGTTATTTATTACTTTTACGTCTATGTTGTATGAGTATTTCCTCACTTCTAAATTGTTTTAACATAAAGCGCCCTTTGCACTCTCGGCTTCTTCCCCTTCATTTTATCAAATAGTTTTTGGCCATATTAATACCATAACTTATTTTCATCACACTAAACAAAGAAGCATAAATCAGTTGGTGAAAACTACATCACAAAGAGCATGCAGCCTACCTTAGCTCTTTTCCCAGTTGCTTGATCTGAAGCATCTTCGTCATTTTCTTCTCGAGCTTTCTTGACATCAGTTTCTTTTTTCGTTGCTGATGAATTTCGAGAAGCCCCTCGCCCTCTGCCACCACGGCCCCTCCCTCTCCCCACTCCTCTTTTACTTTTAACAGGAGCAATGCTCTCACTGTCCTCACTCTCTGACTCTTTGTTCTCAACCCGGCTCGCCCTGCCTCTTGCTGCTGCGTTACGACCGCCTCTGGTTTTGATGACTCTTGTGGTCGGTCTCGCCCGTTTTCCGTTGGGCTCACTCTCAACTATTTCATCACTAGCCGGTTCTGGAGCAGCCCTCTTCAGATTCCTTGGCGTTACAGATCCTCTGGTTTTCTTTTGAGGCTGGGCAGCTTTGCCACCCCTACCATCGGTTTCATCTGTCTTTGCGCCCTCTTTCACCTCTCTGCTTTCTTCTTCTCCACAAGCAGCCGCCCGACCCTGCTCTTGGTCATTACTATTTTCTTGATCTTTCTTTTCAGAAATATTAGACACTTCTTTCTTTGCTTCCCCGGATTGCTTGGCACGTCCATTTGGTGGCTTCTCATTTTCAGCCTGATCAGCATTTTCATCTTTAGATTGTGTGTCTTTTTCATTCTCTTGTTTTTCAGTATCACATCCCTGAGACTTTTCTGCATCGGCATTCTTCTCTTCTTCCTTTTCCACAATATCGGATTCAGCCTTATCCTCTCTTGATTCCTCTTCTTTACCTCGTTTGTCTGTTTCTTCTAAACACTCTGGCAGGCCAGCGTCTTCCTTCAATTTATCTCCTTCTGCCCCTTCCTCTTGCCCTTCATCAGTGCTAACAGTTTGTTCTCTCTCTCCTCCAGATTCTTTTTCCTCTCTACCGCCACCTTCCATCCGATCACGTGGACCATCATTTGACTTGGACTCTTTCCCTTCTTTAGATGCCTGTGTCCCCTCTTCCTTTGGCCTTCCACTCCCTTCAGACATCTCGTCCAACACATTTTCATCTCTCTTCTTACCATCTTCAGGTTTGTCAGGATGCTGATCCTCCACTTTCTCTGGAGAAGATTTCAACGCCTCTGGCGTAATACTTGCGGATGTTGGGGATATTCCATCACAGGAGATTTTCTCTGTCATTCCATTTACAACCCCTCCGTTAATCTTGACGTTGCTTTGGGAAGGATTTTCCTCAGTCATCTCCACAGATATATCCTTTTCTTTCTCTTCCTCCCTGGGGCCATTTGCTAAAGTGGATCTGTACTCTGGAGCTTCTGCTACTGATGTCTGCTGAGATCCTGTCAACTTTTCAACATGTTCAGTGGCACTGGATTCTGATTTGACCTCTCCGGGCATATGGGGTGATTTGGATGATTGGAATGTCTCATCATTACTATGTGATTCAATGCTCTTTTCCTTCTCCTGTAAACTCTCTTTGCCCTGATCATTTATATCACACTTTGTCGCATTGCCTAATAGATTTTGGGAATCTTCTTTCTCAAGAAATTTGGATTCATCACTCTCTGCAACCTGTTTATCAGCACTCGATTCCTTCTCTCCTATAGTATCTTCCTTCTTGTCACACACATTTGAAGCTTTGTCTTTCTCCTCAGCAACACCTGCAACTGAAACATTCGAAGTGTTAGCTTGGAGCGCTGATTTTGAAATCTCTCCATCCTTTTCTTCCTCTTTTGACTCCATTTCCTTTGCCATTATGACATTCTCTTTAGATTCTTCAACAAATGGGGATAGTGTTGAACCAGAGACCTCTTCATTCTTGGCTTCAGCATTGTCACTGATATCCTTTTCAGGCATGTCAGCTGACGATGTGATTTGATCTAAGACTTCTTCATGCCCCTTTCCTTCTGAACCGTCAGTTTTTTGGGGAGAAGAACCTAATTTCTCTGTGGTGGAAATGTCGGACTGATTTTGTTTTAAGGCAACTGCATCTTGTTTACTTCTGTCTAAAGTTGTTCGCTCCTCTTCATGTTTGTCCTTCCCAGTGGTTTCTTCATGGACAACTGGAGTGTCATCCACCTCATTATCACCATCATCATCATCCCCCAACTCTGTATAATCTTCCTCTTCTGCATCTGAAATTTGGGGGGAAGGTTTGATTTCATCACTTTTTTCTTTACTGGTATCAGCTGGCAGTGTTTTATTTTTATCTGGATCTTTCGGCAAGTCGGATTGTTCAGGATTCTCATCACTTATCTTTTCAGTGTCCGTCTTATCTGTCAAAGGGGAAGATTCATCTTTCCCTGTTTTCTCCTCTTTTTCACTGCATATTTCTGTGATAGGTTCAGATTCATTTGATTTCTCATTGAGATTTTTCGTCTCTGGATCTTCCGTTTTTTCAAAACAATGACTGGAATCGCATGAAGCAACTATTGTCCCTTCATCCTGTGGGGTAGACTTGGATTCTTCAATGCTTTTGTCCACGGACACATCTTTAAGAGTATTACTATCAAGTGCATGGGGTCGGCTATTGTCAGGCTCTTCTACAATCTCATTTAAGTTTTCTTTGCTTTTTTCTGAGGCAGCCTCAAGTCTGTTGACATTATCCGTCTCCACTGGTTCAGAACTTTCCAGAGATTTGGTGCTATCAACACTTTTATCGTTGAGTACATCAGACATCACAGGTTTCTCATTATATTCTATACTATCGTTACCCCCCTTTGCTTTGTCAGGAAGAATGGGGTCGGATTTACCTATCGGGCCATCACTGGAAAAGCAGCTGGCCTGCTCTTTGTCCCTGCTGTCAGTTTCAACCTTTTCAGGCTCAACTTCAGACACATTCTCATTTCCTCCAACGGACTTAATCTCTTCCTGCTTGCATCTGTCTGTGTCTTCATTTCTGTTCCTCCCTTCGGACAGGGTCACCTCATCATGTTTGTTACCAACTACTCCCTGTTTTTCTTCACAGGAATTTTCTGTCTCATGTGCTTCTGGGAAAGGTTTTGATCCCGCTCCGTCTTTGACTTCATGAGAATTGGACACATCAGCTGCTGCTTTATTTTGCTCTCCACCTGATTTCATCTCTTTAGGCTGCAAATTTTCAGTGTCCTTTTGTGAAGCATTGGAAGGTTTCTCTTTCTCTGCCGATTCTTTCCCTGATTCTGTTTCAGCACTGCCAATCTTTTCTTTGTCCTCTCCAGATTTTTCTGGCGTCAACTGCTTGCCTTCACTGCCGCTTGGCATATTTATCTTGCTGCCTTTTGCCTTGCTCATTTGTTCTTGATGCTCTTCCTCTTTCACCTCTTTTGTGGAATCCTTTGTGCTAGATTCTAACTCTGTTTTCACCTCTGCTGCACGATTTTCATCCTCTTTTCGCTTCTTGTATTTCTCTACACTCTCTTCGGACAACCTCTTAATACTGACATTTAACTCCACTTTGCCCATCAGCTTAATCTCCTTTTCCCTGCCACTTTTTCCACTTCCCTTTCGGTCACTCTTCTTTCTGTCTTTGCTCTCTGATTCCACGCCATTGGCCTTGACCTTTTCTGCCGAGCTGCCTTCCTTTTTGTCCCTTTCAACTGGCTCTTCTTTCACCACTAGATCTGGTTCTTGTTTTAAAGTTTTTGGACCGTCCTCTGGCTTCACATTTTCATTTCCTTCCTTCGAAGACGTCTCTTTGTCTGGGCTACCTTCTTTACTACTGCGGGATTCCGCTGTGAGAAAACAAAAATAAAAATAACATAAGACTTAAAATGCAATGACCTTGGGGAGGGAACTGCCTTAAAAACAAACACACACACAAAAACCATTTCAACACGAGCGCAGTGGAGAGCATGTTCTTTAAAGGATTCAATGATGTTTGTAACAGTTGGAACAACTGCTTTAAAATGCAGAAATGCCACGGGGGGCTGACAAAATTCCCTGAAAATGGGGATCTGTGCAGGGGTGCAGAGGTGGCATGGCCCCCCTGAAGCTGAGAAGAATTTCGAAAATGTCCCATCAAAGGTGTCATTTTCATGCCCTCATTTCAACAAAAATCAAGATTTATAGCATGTCAAAAGTTACCAAGTATCAGGTCATTTTGAGTTTAAAGGACACAAAGAACATTGAAATTTTCAATTAAATTTCATGACCAAAATAAAAATATGCATGAATAGGTCTATTTATTAATGACATCTGAAAACAGTAAGCTCTCTTTGTGCCCCTACTCTGAAGCTCCTAAAACGGCTAAACAAAAACAACAAAAACATAAAGTTGATTGAAAAGAGTCAATTCACTCTCTTGGTTAAAGGAGATTGCAAACTCATCCTCTATACGACAGCTAGATCTAGAATCTAGATCTTGGGTAAAGGAGATAACAAACTTATCCTCCAGACGACAGCTAGATCTAGAATCTAGATCTTGGGAAAATCGCGATCTAAAATCTAGTTGTACTCCAAGCTCTAAAATATGATATAGCTAGTCTAGCTCTAGATCTAGAATCTAGGTGGCAAACTATCACAAAATTTAAATCTTACTTTCCCTGCCCACGAT
Organism: Goniobranchus geometricus; assembly: GCA_028565895.1. Classification (NCBI taxonomy): domain Eukaryota; kingdom Metazoa; phylum Mollusca; class Gastropoda; order Nudibranchia; family Chromodorididae; genus Goniobranchus; species Goniobranchus geometricus. The sequence continues at coordinate 9,123 of JAOWAY010422914.1, read as the reverse complement.
AAAACCTAGTATTGCCATTGCTAGAACTAGATATCTCAAGCTAGATCTAGACTATATAGAACGGGATTAGATCATAGCAACTAACAATTGTTGGACACCACAGACTATAAATAAGGCTTAAACAATTCTACCTACATATGTCCAGCTGAATGAAATGGACACACATCTATCACGATCGAGTTACATCTCTACATAAGCAGGAAAGGAAGGCACCATTGTATTAAGTTTAAATGGAAAACAGGATGCTGGTCTTTCCAATGAAAGGAGATGGAAGAAGAGAACTCTTTTGGGTGAAGAAAGCAAATATATCAATATCATTATTTCATTATACTCGTCCTTTTGTGCATTGTCTTATTCGCATTTTTACCGGGGAAAGATTTTTGGTATCAAAAAAATGATCAGTCAGAATTTCCCGGAGATTTTTTTCCCGAAAAAAAATTTCACTCAGATTTTCCATAACATTTGTTCATTTCCCAGATTTCCGGGAATGTGACATTTCTGAAAATGGTGCATGTCATACTCACTGCTTGTTTTGTCATCTTCCTCTTTGACTTCTTTTACAGCATCATCCTTCAAGGTGTCTACAAGATTGGCTAACTGTTGGCGATCACTGCACAAAGCAAAGAAATCATGTATATAGCAACTTTCAATGAAAATTGTGTGACTGGAAACAATATTCATTCCATTCTTTAAATGTAATCAGAATGAATAATGTGGGGAAACAACAAACTAACAACAAAAAACCGGTGCTTTTTCCGTCAGCTCTCTAACAAAAAAAAAGTAAGAATGGATGATTTTCTACATTCAATCCTTCATTCTCTTTCCCTTCCATGTCCATTTCTGGTTTGGTTTTTTTTCCACTGAAATATAAAAGGCTTCTTTTAATTTTCCTCCAGCAGACACAAGGCAAGCAGGGGAAAGTAAAAACAGCTCAGTTTTTACAGTATCATCCCTTGAGGTATCCACAAAATTGGCTAACTGTTGGCCATCACGGCACAAAATAAAGAAATCATAATTATTGCAGCTTTAATTTCTATCACAAATGTGTGACTGGAGATGTTCAATTCTCAAAATGTAATCAGAGTGAAAAAAAAAAAAATGTGAGGTAACGACAAACAAAACAAAGGGAAAGCCTTTCCCTTCACTCTCCCTTAAAAAGGCAGTAGGAATGGCTGTGTTTCTAGACTGATTTCTTGCATCTCTTTTCCTTCCATATCCAATTCCACTTTTTTAGAAACTGAAACATAAAAAGCTGCTTTCAATTTTCCTCCTGCGACTATGAATGAGGTAACCAGGGGAAAGTAAGAGTAGAGGAGCGAAATCACAAGCAGAAAGAAATCTGCTTTCAGTGGGAAATGTAGCAATCTTTGTTCACCCTTTGAACCCGTGAGGCTGCAATAGTGGCCATGACCTTAGACGTCTATATGCCGAAAGGTCACAGAGCAAACCCCGTCACCTCAACCAAAAATAATCGACCAATCATAAAATTCCCATTATTTGCTGCTGCCTCATGGGTAAAACTACGATGTCAGCGTCATTAGCTTGTGTTTGACTAATTTTTTTGTTTTGAATCTTATCGGTTTTTAATGTTGAATTCCACTCGCAGGATTTGCAGAGTAGCAAACAGGTGTGTGTCGACAGCAGAGCAAGTTTATGAGGTCTTAGAGCATCTGACAGATGAGGATAAGATCAACATAGATCCAGCTTACTGACTTATAACTGTTTGCGCTACTTGATCATTGGACAAGCTGCTTCACCTGCTTCTTTGATTTTCAAGGAAATGATCTTCTACCGATCCGATGGCCGAGTGGTTAGAGTGTCCGCCTCGGAAACGGGAGGTTGCGGGTTCGATTCCCGGCCGTGTCATACCTAAGACTTTAAAATTGGCATCTTAGTAACTGTCTCGCTTGACGCTCAGCATTATGAGACTGGTCGGCCCGGTGTCAGTATACTAAGACTGGGTGAGTCATTCGAGTTATGTTATACCTTATGGCTCATGTGTGGCAGCACATAAACGTGTCTAAATAGCACCGTTGCTGATATGACCTACGCTGTTGAAAAGTGACGTTACAACCACAAAATAACTAACTAACAAAATCTTCCAATGTTCTCTACAGCTGAAACGGCCTACTTTCTCACATTTCCCTAATGCCACCCCCTTCTCTTTTCCTTTGCAGAAATAAGCAGACGACAATACTTCACTTAAATCCCTTTTTAACAACAAACTTGCAAAAAGAAAGATGATAAACCTAAACAACATCTGGAAAGATAAGAACATTCCAATGAAGTTGAAACTAAATATTCTAGAAAGTCTCACAGCAAGTTGCCATCTATGGATGTGAGGCCTGGACCCTGAAAAAACAAGACAAGAACAGAATAAATGCAGCTGAAATGTGGTTCTACCTCAAAATACTCCAAATAAAGTGGACGGAAAAGAGAATGAAGGAAAGCGTCATGACAGAACTTGGCACACAAATGGAATTGGTCGGGGAAATAAATAAAAGAAAATTAAGATATGGGAGACATGCAACAACACACAGCAAGACAAATCTGATGACAACAGTCCTTCAAGGGAAGATAGAAGGAAAGAGAAGATAGGGAAGACCATCAATGTCCTATCTCTTAAATCTAAAAGACATGACAACCACGAGACGATGAAAACATCCAGAGGAGGCATTGAATGGATGTAATAGTAATGAAAACAAAATCAATGTCCCAAGTAAAGAGGGATCTTAGAGGAACTAAGATCTAAAGCAGTAAGTTTCAGGCAGACAATATTGCAGTCCTAAGCCTTGTCAAACAATGAGACTAGAAAGACATTTCCCACAAGGCCATCAATTTACCTTGTCAAACAATGAGACTAGAAAGGCATTTCCTACAACGCCATCAATTTACCTTGTCAAACAATGAGACTAGAAAGACATTTCCTACAATGCCATCAATTTACCTTGTCAAACAATGAGACTAGAAAGACATTTCCCACAAGGCCATGAATTTACCTTGTCAAACAATGAGACTAGAAAGACACTTCCTACAACGCCATCAATTTACTAGAAAGGCATTTCCTACAAGGCCATCAATTTACCTTGTAAAACAATGAGACAAGAAAGGTACTTTCAACAAGGCCATCAATTTGCCTTGTCAAACAATGAGACTAGAAAGGCATTTCCTACAACGCCATCAATTTACTAGAAAGACATTTCCTACAAGGCCATCAATTTACCTTGTCAAACAATGAGACTAGTAAGACATTTCCTAACAGGCCATCAATTTACCTTGTCAAACAATGAGACTAGAAAGACATTTTCCTACAAGGCCATCAATTTATCTATAAAACAATGAGACCAGAAAGACATTTTCCTACAAGGCCATCAATTTACCTTGTCAAACAATGAGACTAAAAAGACATTTCCTAAAAGGCCATCAATTTACGTTGTCAAACAATGAGACTAGAAAGGCATTTCCTACAACGCCATCGATTTACCTTGTCAAACAATCAGACCAGAAAGACATTTTCCTACAGCGCCATCAATTTACCTGCAAAGAATGAGACCAGAAAGACATTTTCCTACAGCGCCATCAATTTACCTGCAAAGAATGAGACCAGAAAGACATTTTCCTACAAGGCCATCAATTTACCTTGTCAAACAATGAGACCAGAAAGACATTTCCTACAAGGCCATCAATTTACCATGTAAAACAATGAGACTATAAAGACATTTCCTACAAAGCCATCAATTTACCTTGTAAAACAATGAGACTAGAAAGACATTTTCCTACAAGGCCATCAATTTACCTGCAAACAAGCTGCCATGTGTCAGCATCCTCATCATCTTGTTCTTCTTTGTAGATCAATAAATTAAGGTCGTTGTCCTGAGAAGGGGTAGTTAAAAAAGATACACTTGAACAAATGTCACTTAATGGTTGAAAACTTACTTTTAAATGCAATTTTATTAAAAAAAACACAATTATCTATCTTAAAGCATTGAACTACACTGACAACAACAAAAATTATTTAAACAAATAGAAGAAAAAAAAAACAGGTTTATGAATCCCTTTTTTTTTAATTTACAGGAAAATGAAAAAACTAAAAGGGAAAAAGACGAAGTTTCATTTCTTCTTTTTGAATCACTTAATAAAACGGAGGCTAGACACAAACACTAAAATGGATAAGTAATTTTCTATCACATATACAAAGAGAAATGTTTAAACACTTGAATAATTAAAAATTATTGACAAAGGAAACCTATGGAAGAGTATACCTCTATCAGAGTAAAGTCTCTTCAAGTCATGCTCACCATAAACACACATAATATGCACATAAAAAGCGAGAATTTGAACTGTTCCTTTTTATCCAACACATACCAAAAAGTACCAGTAGGCTTGTCCCTCTTTATCCCTCCCAATGGGCAAGAAGCGCATGTCTTCTGCGCTGCTTTCATTAACTTTTTCTTTAAACTTGATATTGTAGTCAAACTGACATTCCAGCAAGTTCTGTCAAAAAGAAAGATAAAAATATAAAAATAAAACTTCAGGAAAGGCCTGTGTCAGTTGAGTTATAATCCACCACCATTCCTGTCCATGAAACTGACTGCCTTCATGTTTTTTCTTTTAATTATTATTGCAATTTTATAGCTATTGTTTTGTTATTGTTGTTGTTTTTTACACTCATTACAGAAAGAGCTATAAAAAACTGAAAACATCCACATACAGGTGCAGATGGCGAGAAATTGTTGGCGATGTTGCAGCAACCATCGGAGCCAGTGATGCTGACGAGTGAGTGAGTGACTGTCTTCCCAAAAGTCAACGTGAACAACAACTTTAACAAAGGTTCAAGGTCTAAAAGAGTACATTAGCCAGAACTCTTTCATGATATAATATAGGCAATTAGGATGTGTGTTATTAAACTTTGCAGTGGCGTAGATATGTATCTGTTATAAGCCACCACCATTCTCATCCATGACACTGCCTGCTTCCATGATTTTCTTCTAATTATTATTGCAATCTTATATCGATTGTTTTGTTATTGCTTGTTTTTTTTAACTCATAAAATGAAAGAGAAAGATAAAGGAACAGAACTGTGACAACATAAGTACATATAATGAAAATAAAGATAAGGTGATAGTGATTATGTTACGAGAGTTGGCAACAGTGATGACGAAATGAGAATAGTTTATTGTGTTTATGATACATAGTCTTTTGTCTGCTATGTCATGTATGTCTGATCTATCACTCTGTCTATCTCTCTGTCTGCCTGCAGACTTGCTGACCTCACAATTTCTCTTTCCCTTTCAAAATGAAATGCTTATTTCTTGACATTTCAAGCCTTTTAAACAAAATGAAAAAATAATTCAAATATTACAAAAACAAAAATGTACCACAAACAATATTAAGTCATTAACTTGAAAACGGACTTAGACTAAATCACTCACTCAATCTATCATCCTCAATCCCCTCACGCACTGGATTCTCAATTATCTTCACTTTCTTTATCATACAAACACACAATGCCTATCTCTCCAAATGTCAAATACGCACAAAATCTTTATCCTCTCACTCTCTCACTCACTCACATACACAACTTTATCACCATCACTCACTTAAATATAAAAACACTCACAATTATAATGTAAAACACCCTCACTTATGCACTGAGACACACAATATCTATCATCCAAACTCACCCACTTAATCACAAATGCTCTATGTCTACCCACTATGACAATCACACTCTCACACCTTCACATAACATCCGACAATCAATTTCAACCTCACTCTAATTCATAAACACACACACACACAATGTCTACCATCCTCTCTCAATCATACCCATAACATAATCTATAATAGTGATCCTCACTCAACCACTCATTCACACAATTTCTATGAAACACCATCACTACCCACACACATTACTTAAATGCCCTCAATCTCTCACTCATACACACAATATCTAACACCTTCACTTATTCACCCATACACACCTAGCCCCTAACACAGCAAACATATTATATAATCTATCACAAAATCTCTCTCCCCACCTTCCCCTCTCTCTCTCAGTCTCTGTCTCTCTCTCTCACACACACACACACACTTGTATCCGAGCACACACAACAATCACCCTTCTCATAGTCCAATTTCATTGAGAACACCAGTCATATTCCATCTCTTTTCTTCATTTCATACCATGAACCAACATCAAGCGAATGTCTCGACACTATGGACTAAATAAATATATTTTCCATTCATGCATAAAAGGGGCCTACACAGAATCCTTTCTTAATGTAGTGCATGCTGTACAATCAATGTATGAGTTTTTCTCTACTTTAAGAAAGCATTGTTTTGAAAGTTGCTTCAAAGCCATACAAGGGCTGTACTTTGTCGAATGTGGTGCGGCGGGCGGGGGGAAATTGGATTCCGGGTTATTTATCTCTTCCGCCTACATGTACGATTTTACTGCTTCCCATCCACTAGACAATTAACAGGTCAGTGTTGTAACATAAACAATCAATCAAAATTGCTGTTAAAGGCTACCTGCATGCCATAGCACTTGTGAGAAAAACACTCTACCTTAAGAATGCGTAGTTTTGTTTTGATGTTTGCATGCTTATATCCATAGCTTTCCACTTCCCAAGCATCAAATTCTGAGAAATGGTGACAAAACTGTTGGAAGAAAAGAAAAAAAAATCAACTTGATATTCTAAACATCTTAAATCATTTAAAAGACAGAGATTACATATGGAATGAAAACTTTCAAACATAATATGATTTCAATCATTATATAAAATATCCTTAAAAAATAATGTCTCATATGTAGGCCCTTTCCCCCTATTTCTGTAATAACAGCCATTTGACATATTATTTCTAAAAGAATTTGACATGTTTCCACTCTCATCGTGCAATCAAATATAAGGACTTTTTCAGGACAATTTCAGAAAAAATAGACTATTTGCTGGACATTAATCACTTTCAATTGAGCATAGATAGCCCGATTTGCACTGTTTAAACAAAATGAAATGGACTTGACTCTCGTGAATGAAGCTATAAGGCAAACTTCCAGTAAAAGATACAATTATTCGCATAGTTATGAATTCAAGTTGTGTTGAGTAACCCACTGATGATGGCATTGGCCATGTCCAAAGAGAAACTGATGTAGCCGGCAAAGGCTCTTGTGCATCCCTTGCCAAACCCACTCCCATTTTTTAAGGACAGTCCCTCTTTTCTCAAAAAATGAAAGTTCTCAAAAATGGTTTAAAAATCCTTTAAAAAATGGAGTGGGGTCGGCAGTTCTATACACATAAAACACAAAAAACAGAGTGTTCAAAATAATATATAAATATCACAATGTAAAAGGACTATAAACACATCCACAATTTTAAATCTATTATTAATTCTATTGACTCTCACCTTAATAATACTTTTCTCAAAGCGATCTGAGGACACTGATGACTTGCCAATTCTTCTTAATAATCTGACATGAATGTCAATGAGCACTCGAGATACTGTGGATAATTGAAATCAAAAGCAAGGATTGGATGTGTATTAATATAAACTAGGACCAAACATAATGTTTTATCAGGACTTTCATAAAAAACTGACTGAAACCAGCGTTTGAAGGGTCCAAGATTAATGGTGCGATTCAGTGAGGCTTCGAAATTATGGATAAACAAGCAATTTCAGGAATGTCTTCAAATTGTTAGTCAAAAGGTTGAATACGAGACAATAATGCGTAACATCCAGTACAAACATAAAAAGGATTCTTAATCATTTATTCCCACAGAGCTTGCTCTATTTTATGCCAGTAAACTAGCGTCAGAGATCAAGTCCTGCAAAGAGCTTTAAACCAATTTTAATGTAAATTTATTCAATTTTTATTACAATGTTTTTCATCCACTTTCAGGGCCATAAAGAGCCCTCACTATCTATTTGTGTAAAAAATATACGTTTTACACACTGAAAGTTGAAATATATTTCATGATGCGAAATGTAAGTCCCTTCTTGGCCATGACTGAATAACAATGAAATGAACTGGGACAATGCTAGCCTTCTGTGCCTTATTCATCAATTATATTGGCCAATAATGCTGCTACTGTCTGCAAATGGTGGCAACCAAATAGTGCCTGCCATTCTTACTACAGCTCGCTAAAATAAGAGGGAACTGAAGTTGAAGAAAAACTTTTTAGCTGACATGAGGAAAAGTAGTTGCTAAAAAGGATATAATGTGCATTTAAAATATTAAATGTAATATAACCATGAGACATAATGAGAACGAGAGGTCATTTTAAAAGATAAAAGATGGCATTTGTATGGCGCGCATTCCACGGTGTAAAGACCACAATGCTGATACTAAATTGTCCTAAATTTTTAACTAGGCTTAAAAGAAGCAAAACCTGTGGATTCTAATGAAATAAACAAATTAATGTATTTTAAAAGGGAAAACAGAAAGAAAAAAGGCATAACAACCTCAGAAAAATAACTTCAAAAATTGTTACGTATCGCAGTCTTGTAAAGTGAACACAAAGGACTAGTATTAAATGTGAAAAAGACAGAAAATGCATGATAGTCTCAGAAAAATCAGTAAATCCCATTTGTAATCTTACAAGCAAAAGGAAAGAAAATATTAAGCAAGTCCAGAAATTTAAGTATCTTGGTTAACATGATCACGTCAGATGGTAAATGTGACACAGAAATAAAGAGAACGGAGTGGCTACTCGCCCGAAGTCGTATGGCTAGCGTTTTGCTACCACGGGGTTCTCAGCAATTTTGAACAAAAAAATTCCTGGCCTTTTCCAGGTTTTTCAGACAATTTCAAGGTCCAATATGCGGCAATTTCCAACGGAAAGATTTAACATCAAAGGTATACCATACAACTTAGATAGCCATCCTCTAGCATTAACACCCTCACTGACTCAAACGCTCACACAATATTTATCATCTTCACCCACTCATACAGACACAATCTCTAACACCTTCTTTTATACATACACACACACACAACACTCTTAACACCCTCCCTCGCTCACTCATACACACGCTAATATCCTCACTGAATCACTCACACTCATACACAAAAGACTTAAAATTCTCTCTCTCTCTCTCTCTCTCTCTCTCTCTCTCTCTCTC
>JAOWAY010422803.1:0-14141 GCA_028565895.1 Goniobranchus geometricus | reverse complement strand
TTTTTCAAAATTAGTTTGATATAAGATCCAAATGATTTTTTGAACGATATTCGGTTTTTAGTGGTTGAAATATTCGAACGGAAATAAAAACAAAATGAAAATGATAAAAATATCGTAAAATATTGCAGTATGACGTTAGTTTATCATTCTGAAAACCATGGGAATTACTTGATTAGTCTTTATTGAACTTAAGGCATTTTGAAAATCGTGTACTGTTTTGGCACTGTTTTGCATATTCATATATAATACGATCTATTGTTAATATTTATTCAATATCTCAATTGCGAGAAAGTTGTCAGAAAAATCATGGCGGTGTCAACTTACACGGTTTTTCTAACGGTTTGCATATAAGTTTTTAGTGTGAAAAGAAACGATGACTTTTACCTACTTAAGGATACATTACTCATTGTAAATGGAACGACTGTTAAAAAGGATTGTCGATAGATTTGGCTATTTAATATGCGGATGAAGCAAAAAAGGGTGGTCGTCAATTGAAAGACTATCATTTTTGGTTTGACATTTTTAAAAATTTCAATAATGGTTTGGAGGTCAATCACTCAACCCTTGTACAGCTATATTCTGGAAAGTGTTTTTTAAAATGTTAATAATATTTCTTGTGTCGTGTTTTAGAAACTTGGCGTGTGAAATTTGCGTCATTTGTTTCGGTCGATGTTTGTCCTTGCGATTTAGTTTTTAAAGTTTGAACTTGTAAAAAAGGATTGGTTTTACTGATGGTTTGTGAGGGACCTACATGGAAGATGAAAATTGTAATTACCAAGCCACCCCAACCCATTATGGCACGCTATCTCAACCTCTATTTTGAATAGAATAATTAATGCGCAGTTGAAAATTTTATATTGATAATTGCGCAATAGAAGTATAACAAATTATTATTATTAATAAATTATGTCCTCGTTTTCTTTTAGTCGTACTTTTCTGAGCGTTTCTTTGTCGGTGTTACCGTGAGCCCTCTCTGCATAAAAGGACTAGGTTCTAGTTCCCAGTCCTCGACCGTCATTACTGTTGTCCATAACAAAGATGGCGGAGAACAGAATGACTTCCAGACTGAACAGTAGTACGCGGCACGTTTTTCCAGGTTGAGTGTTGGACTTCAAGATCGCGTTGATCGGTGAAAGAAAAGGTAAGTTTTTCTGAAGTAAATGTACTGTTTGGTTGTTGGAGCGGCGATAAATGATGAAATTACGCTCAGCTGAGTGGACTCTGATCGCGAGAGTAGCTGAGATCTGTTCAGACGCAACAAACAAAATTCTGAGATTCAATAAATTCATGATCAGATCGTCTCAGTTAAGTTCGAGTGATTGTATTTGGATCGACCGAGACGTTCTTTGTGTCTGGTGCAGACGGGAATGGCCTCAAAAGATCGAGTCGGTTGGATTAAGTTCGACGTTTGACTAAACTGCGAAACTTAATTTAAATTGGTTCGTCGCGTCTGAAGTTCGACATATTGGCCTCAGTGCCTGTATTGAAGGAGAAGTTGTTTCAGAATAGGATTGATCAGTGTTTTTGGTATGTTTTTGTCAGACTTTTGGAATAAAAATCCTCGACCAGCTGATGGAATTCAATCTGGAAGTCGATTGCAACGTTAAAAGTTATTTTCAACCTTGGTGTCCAACCAAGAGAATATCAGAAGAGTAAGATTTCTCGAGTTGTAAAGATGAGATGATTGCCCCCCAAAAATTTGGAAATTTTGAGACCCTAAATAATATTTCAATACTTGCTTGGTAAATTATCGTCAGCTTGAGCTAATTTTCAGAAATCCAATTTAAGTAAGGCTACTACCATGGATCCCAGTTGGGAATCTTGCATGTTTTGTATAGTGGTCGATTCTCTTGATATTTCTTGCAGTAGTTTTTATGAACATATCCTTGAGTTCACTTAAATACCAACATTACATTGTAAATAATTCATTTTTTTTGTATAGTGAGAAATAACTTGTATTTGATTTTTTTTAGAAAACCAGTTAATAGGTTCCTCATACTTTGCTATTTTTGTGATGGGGGGGTGGGGGCTAGTATGGTTGCTGCACCTTGTTTACTAAAAATTGAAATTCAACCTAAATAATAAATTTAAAAATATGTTCATGTAATTGGTAAATACATTTCAATGCATGCTTTTTACTTCAACGTAAACAAAACTTTCATGAGACTTTCAATTTTGTTATGAACTTTGGTTCTCAAAATTTAAGTTTGATTGATCTTTTTTATCAATTTCAATTTTAAACTCAAAATGAATAGTGATTTCAGTTGTAATAATTTCAAAATGAAATAACTCTTTATACATGACCCATGTTTCACACACAGTTTATACGTAATCTTGTCTTTGAAGCTCTTGTTTCATATGGGTTTACAGCTCAGTTACCAAGATTTAGTGGTGATGAATCAATGTTGTATAAGAGGGTGACAGGCCCACACAGCTTTGCTTATGTTGTGTTTCTTTTTGCTCTCAGTAGTGTGTAGTTTGGTGGTTAGCATTTACTGCATATAAAGTTTAGTTTTGACATCTGCACTACATGTATGTGCATGCAGGAATTGTTCAAACTATCGGTACTTTTTTAAGACTGGTACACCAGGCCAGTAAATTGTACTGACTTTCCCCCAGGGCTGTACCACCTTTCCCCACCAGTGAGGTGTGTGTTTTGACTTGAGTTGTAAGATTTTCATTAATAATTTGTGTAACAGCAGTTTTATCTATTGCAAATTATAATGAGTGCAATGTTTCAGGAAATAAATTTTGAAATGGACTCAAAATGTGTTAACTGCTCAAAGAATTGAAATGATTTGCAGATGTCACACCTCCTAGTTGTGGGTGTCAGTCTCTATTGTAAGTTGTAATGCATTAACAATTCTTCCACTGTGTTTTTATTAGTGAACAATGTCAACATAAATTTCCACAAGAAAGGTGTTTTTATTTCTTTGTGATGATAGTATTGATGTTGCAGAAGTAGTAGCAGAAAAAATTTGAATTTGAACACTAAAAATTTATTGGCTGCAAGAAGTCAAAGATTTTAAAGTGGCAAACTTTGTGAGAAGATGCTGACACTAAAAGAATGAAATTGGCAAGTGGACAATGGAGAATTCTACTTGCATGTATGAAAAAGTTTACTGAGAATGTAAAACTCAAAAGCCAAACTACATGAATGGAAGTTTGATCTCAAATTATAAAAATACAATTATTACAGTCAACGGAAGTGACATGAAAACCATAACCAGAAGAATTAATTTCATTATAGAGTTTAAAAATTCAGACAGCAAATTCAACAACTTGAATTGAAACTTCGACTGTCTGCTGCCACCTGTTGGTCAAAAAATGAAAAGACTCGCTGAAAGATACTTTTTGACCCGATATTTTGATATTTGGAAAAAAAACATGAAGTTACAACTACTTTGTCTTTCTGTTAAAATTGTTACTCTGGTGAGATTAAAATATTTGTCATTGTTAAAATCAACAAAAACTTCAAAATGTCCTTACGTGTTTCTGAGTATGGTTCTTGCTTCACTTCTGTTGACTGTGGGTCCTGAGAAAATGATGTTTTTACAGTCTCCAACCAACACTCAAGTATTTTTAGAGCAGCAGTAGTACTGTAATTGTTATCTTTTAAACTAAAATGAACAGGTTTTTCTATTTGATTAGCAAACTCTTACTGCAAAGTATTATTGAGAAAATAGTTTAAAATGATATCAAATTGAAGCAAAAGTATTTCAAGCCAGACACTGTTCAATTGATCTGTGCATGTTTAGGGTCACATATAATATGGATAGATAGGAGTGACCTGTCAAAGTAAGCCAATATAAATGAAAGTGTAATGGACTGTGAAACCACAGGTGAGATGTGTGTTTCAAAAGTGAAGATAATGAAATAAAACCATGATCTCCTGACTAGTAGAAATGCAGTGCTGTAGTGCAGTGCTGGACTGCTCTTTTAACAAATGTGATCATGCAAGAGAAAAAAAGTGAATGATATGTCAATCCATGAGGATTTCCCCATTGGGGAAGGTTAACCAACAACCGCATCTTCAACTTATGTCCTCAAGGCTCTGTCACAGTATACTTGTATGCTTCAGTTGGTGACCTTGTGTAATCAACTGAATGTTATATTGAAAACTGAACTGAAGTAAAAAGGTCAATGTGAATAATCAATGTGAACTTGCAAATTGAAAAGTGTCTGTAACTATTTTCTTCAATTTTTAATTGCAACATACAATGTTATTGTAATTCTGAAAATATATATAGCTAATGGGCCTAATGGATAAAATGTAGAGTTATTTAATGCTGTGTTTCTAAAAGCAATTTTCTAAACTGATCAAGCAAAAAGAAAATAATATAGGTTTGAAACTAGCACAAAAACTGATTTTGGTCCCCCAAAACACAAATACTTCAAATCTCCCTTCTAGGTTCCCCTAACTTCAGATGCTTGGACTCACACGTCGATATAAAGGTGTACCTATGTTCCCAGCACCAGTACCTATTTTCCCTGACCTTAACAAAAACACTGGCTATGGTTCTGGTTATGGCATGTATGTAGAAGAGCTTTAGTTTTGGCTTTCAAAAGAGAAACATATCTTATGTACCTTTAAAGTTTTGGTGTTTAGATTTTGTAAACTGATTCATGGCCAGCGAACTGCAGGAGATAATTACTACATACAGTTACAGTTAATTTAGCTCCTGTACTAATTATTTTGAGTACTCTTGTGTGCATTTCTTTTGAACCTCGGTTTACAGTATCTGTGTAGGAAATAATTTGAGTTAGATTATTTTGAGTTAATCTTATTATTTGAGATAATCTTAACTAAAATAATCACCATATTTTTTTGTATCAGATACCAAACTAAATTATAGGGAAAAGAAAATAAAGACATCTAGACTATATAACTTGTCACTGATGAAGATGTTACTCTTTAACTGGTCCTGCTATATGTTTCAAAAAATTAGCTTATCAATAGATAAATTCTAGAGCTCTAGAGTTCACTTTGCAAACATCCTTTCATTACTTGAATTATAATTTTAGTAGTTAATTATTAGTAAACTATAAATCATTTTATAGTTCTTAAGATAACACTGAATATCAAACATTCTATATCTTTCATTATATAGATGTCTTTATTTTCTTTTCCCTATTGTTTAGTTTTGTATCTGATACAAAAAAAGATCATATCTATACTGTAGCTGGGAAAATATCTAGAAGCACAGGAATAATTTCAAAAATTCAATTTTTTTAACCACAAGCTTCTGTGCTCAAGCTGTTTTATTCTCTTGTGTATCCTTACCTATATTATGGTAACATAATATGGGGATCTACTTATGAATCCAATTTGAATAGACTAAATATTTTACAAAAATGAATTATTAGGATTATTACCAAATGAAGTTTTGATGCACATACAGCACCTTTATTTATGAGTATTTTTTTTATTCTAGATAGTATCCATACTCTACAAATAGGATTATTTGTATTTTCTGTTTATAACAAATCTATTCCTAGAACATTTTGTGACATGTTTTGTAAGAGTTCACAGATTCACTCTTACCCAACTAGACAATCAAGTCATTACAGACCTCAAAAATGCCAAACGAATGTGAAAAAAATTTACTATTGTAAGCCAAGGTCCCAAACTCTGGAACTCTTTACCAAATGAACTAAAATCAAAACCCACTTTTACTTTAAGTAGTTTTGAAACCAACCTATAAAAATAAGTAGTTTATCAGTAATTATAATCAGATATTGTATATTTGTATCGGCAATCCTATGCCATAATATGAATAATTTTCTCTTTTCTCTTTTACTTAGGGTTATATACCTATACACATAGCTAGGCCAGTTAAGACAGTTCAAAAATATAAGCCTGTGGCTTGTTTTTGAGCTGTCTCACCACAGGGGAATTAATGATATCTGCTTCTTTAGGTTTTTCATTCTAATTTTTTTTTTATACATTCATTGAGCTTGTAAATAATGTCATGAACATATTACCCCTATGTTTTATATATAAAGATGATGATGATGAATTGATCACTTTCAGCAAACTATCTATTATGAAAAGCAAAATTCTTCAAAACTGTTTTAAAGGAAAGTAAGGATACAGGTTAGAAGAATTTAGCAACACATCAAATGTTGTGTTTGTGACTGAGATGGTTAATCCATCCAAACTCATCTGGTCTACTGTGGACAACCACAAAAAGAATATCAGTAACAACTATCAAGATAGCAATTTTTTGTTATAACTTGTGTCTGATGATCAATGCAGGCATTTTACTGTTAAGACTCGTAAACTAAGTCAGATTTGAAAACAGTAGCAGTTTTGTACATGTAAGTCATCTTTCATTATTGACAGATATAAAGCTCCTTTGTACAAAATAAAAATATACTAGTTAGTTTCAAGAAAATATTCCCCTCTGCAGTGCTACCAAATATTTTTTCAAATTTTGTTAGGTGCTTTTATTCACATATCTTTAACTTAACAACAGAGAGCAACACATGGGAGGCAACTTCTGCCTTGTCAGGACCACTGGACAGTTCACTGAGTGATTGCAATTCACAGTGGAATCTCAGCCACTTGTCATTTGCTGCAGCATGTTATCAATCACTGTCACCCGATCAGAGGTTTGTGTAAAAAAGAATATTCCTGCTGTCCATAAATGTACATGGTATTTATTAAAAATAATAGTAATAATAATGATCAAGGGTTTTAATGAAAGCACTGGAGACGCTAGAGCTGTCTAGCTGTCTGGAGCTGCTACAAAAGCCATGTCTTCTTGGGGCCACAAGAGTTCTTAATAGAAAGGTTCTCAATACTTAAGTGGGGATATGAAAGCTAATGGATGAGGAAGAAGATCCATGCTGACAAGTTATTGTTGTGACACCTGAGGCTGCAGGAAGTGGTTTGATGTCCACAAGACTTCCAGTGCATTGTTGCACTGAGCACTGTTATAAATAATAACAATAACAATAATTACAGTAATGTATTTAAGATTACTTTAGTGTAAAGTATTAGAGGTTATGACGATGATGTGAACATAGGGTCCTGGAGGGGGGTACTGATTGTGGGTGCTCATCTTACTTCTTAGGCACTGAAATTGGCCATACAGTATTTTTTAGGGGTTCACCTTGGGTTCACTTTGGCCCAAGTGAATAATGAAAGAAGTCTTATTTTTAAGGCTAATAGTTTATGAGTCTCTCTCTATTGCTAGAACCCAGTCTTAAACTTACATTTGTAGCTTCTGAATTCATAACAAGTATATACTGTATAATACATGTATATATATGGGGTATGATTTGAATTGACAGGTGGAAAGAAAACAGTAGCTCTTATATGAATATCATCCCAGATATTTTACCAATTACTAAATTTTTTACATATTTTTGTACTTGAGACAGTTTTGATAAAGGTGGCAGGTAGGTTTTTTGTTTTAGACAGTTGTAATCTAGATGGGACGGAGCAGTTGTGTTTGAAACAACTGTGATCTAGCTGGAACAGAGTTGTTGTATGTGAGACAGTTGTGATTTATGTGGGACAACATTATTGTAGTTTAGAAAAAACGTTTGTGATCTAGTTGGGAGAGAGGGGTCTGTTGTAGTTCAGAAAGTTGTGATTTTGATCGGACATGGTCTTAAGTTGATATTTCAGACAATAAATATTGTAAAATTTTCAGAAGGAACAAAAACTGATCTAGGTTGGACAGAGTTGTTGTATTTGAGACAATAATTGAAATCTAATTAGGAAAAATAGATTTTCTCCGAGACAGTGTTTGAGACAGTTCTCATCTAGGATGGGACTGAGTTTTTTCTTTGAGACAGTTGTAATCTAGTTGGGATGGGATTGTTGTTTTTTTGAAAGTTGTTGTTTAGTTCGACATTTTTGTTGTATTTGAGATATTTGTGATCTAGATGGAAGAGATTTAATGTATTTCAGACCGTTGTGAAAAGGTTGGGAAAGAGTTGCCAGTTGTATTTGGAATAGTTGTAATTTAGATGGGATAGAGTTGTTGTATTTGAGACAGACATCTATAGCTACATGTAAGTGGTACAGATTTTATGTGTTTCAGAAAATATTGATTTAGATTTGACAGAGTTAATTTCTTTGAAACAATTGCGATTTACTGAGCTGAGACAGAGTTGTTGTTTCTGAGATAGTTGTGACCCTGTTGAGAGAGAATTTCTTTTAGAGAGAGATGTGGTTGAGTGACTGGTAATTATTTACAGACTGAACCGGATCAGGAAATATTGACCACGGGTCATGATTTTTTTTTTGTTATTTATATGGGTTTTTAAATTTTTCAGGTTGAAATGTACTGGTCAAAAAAAACCTCAAGTCTTCGTTCACCAATTATGTTGTTCTCGTTTCAGAAGAATCCTTGTACATGGATGAAGAAAATACCAGTATGCACCATGCAGTGATTTACTACAGAACTGTCTTTAATATCTTACCTTACATTCTGTTCGTCTCTCCCCCTCCTCTTATCATTCTCTCTTTTCCAACTGCACTCATTATATTCTACTGTAAAATAGTAAATAAAGAGGCAGAGCTACTTTTGGCTACTCGGTTTTGTGACAGAAGTGATAATGCTAATATTTTAAGGAAGCTGTTTGAATAAGCTGAAGAACCCATCGATGCATAAGAAACATTCAAAGTCTTCATTGTCGCTCTCACCAAACAAAAGTTGAACTTTTTCTGTTGTTACAAGAAAGATCGTCACTTTAAAGTTTTGTCATATAATTTTAAGAATGTCACAGAGCTGTTACAGTTTTGTTAATTCGTGTCGCAGAGACTTCGTCAGAGCAAAACAGTTCTCAATAAATTAACGAATAATATTTTCTGACACCGGTTTAGAAAATAATCATAGAATATAATGCAATCTTTTATTCTTTAATTCTCTGGGGAAATAGAAATATGAATGCTTCTTGTTTCATTCTCAAAACGAACGAGAGTTTTGGAAGAAAAGTATGTTGTAAAGTTTCTGTGAAAGATTAAGGAATATACTATTTGTAATGAGGACCGAGATGTTTGGCCATGTAGCGCACAAGCACTGGCATCTTCGTGTTGGTTAGCTGTGACAGAGAGTTGCTTGACTTCGAAGCTTGTTTGCTCAGCTTGCATCAGTGCATTAGTTGTGGATTAACGTTAGAAGCCAATTTTTGGGCAGTGAACTTTCAGAACACGTAACTGATCTCACTGTTCGATAGTAATAAGTACTTTAAAGATGAAAGATTTATAGCAGTTTTCAGAAATAACGCTGTATCACAAGCCGAGGTTTTGCTGCAAAGAAAAACAAAGCTGTTTGCCCAAGGGCAGTAAGTTCAATTTCCACACTGTCATATCTCTGGCTACAACTTTAACTGCAACTAATACAACTAGCCGACCGATTTCGTGATCTTTCACACAGGTACTAAGTACAAATGCGTTTAATCTTTATTTCTGTGCATTTTGTTCTTGCAGAGTCATTCCAAAAAGCATCAAATTTGTCTGATTCAGTGCGCAGCCATTTTTGCGCATGGACAGTCCGGGATCCCCAGATCGAGACTGAACACAAACCAATGGCGTTGTGTTATCAGATCGAGACTGCGTTTTCAACCAATGAAAAAAGAGAACATGGGTGGGGCATTATAAAAGCTTTGGCGGGAAATCGATCCTTCCTTGTCTCGCTGACTTCGAAGAAGAAAAGATGGCTGCCAAGTTATACAAGGTTAGACCTAACGTTTTTAAACGAACTGTGATTGGCCTTACTCACCCACCCGATTGCACTATCTGTAAACGTTTTGGTTTGGACACAGGGACAAAATGGATCCCACCAAAACCACAGCTCCTCGAGCGAGCAATAATTTCCTACACTAGATTTGATTACGATTTGAAAGGAAATTTAACGATTTACAAATCCAGGTGTGCTCTAGAATTTTTGTTTTATGAGTTCAAGTATTTCTGTGCACCTGAACGACTTGTCAACCGATATGTGGAAAGATTTGCTAACTCTAAAATGGCTGACGCTCAGCAAAATTTGGAAGTAATTATGGAATCTTTTATGAGCGAAAAGATTTATCGTCTTGTGCAATGGGATCGAGAAGTCAATCAACAGTTCACCAATTCGTTGTGTAATGACCGTCGTATTTGTCTTGATGTTCACTGTAAGAATGTTTCTAGCGTTGCCGTTGGCAGCGCTATCGTTGCTAATTGTGTTGTTCCTCGTACAAAACCTGTCAATTGTTACAAATGTGCCAGTTGTTTCCTATGTATTTTTGTTAATCCTAACATTAATTGTGTCAGTAATGTACTTTGTAGCTCTGATATTTTTGTCCGTTCTTCTTGTTCTATCATTTCTGCTCTTTCTACTACTTGCGTTACTGTCCTTTGGGACTCTGTCCCTTCTAGTTATGCTAATATTGTATTTCACACTCTTCGTAACTTTCTGGATCTTATTTTTAGTTATCTCCGTTATCTGCTTCCAGTTAGCATTTCTTACAATTGTTGTGTTTTTCCTGCCACTTGTCTACTTGGTAACTTCTACACTTGTGCTTATTCTCATTCTGTCATTTGTGATCTCTCAAATTACTGCAGTTTTGTCCGTTGGGACCTCGTCCCTTCTAGTTATGTTACTATTGTAGTGCACACTCTTCGTAACTTTTTCTGTCATATTTTGAAATCTTTGTTAATATTTGTTGATTGCTTGCTGACAAAAATTGTGATGCAAAATTGGGTATTTCAACCTCCATAAAAAAATTGCTTGTGCGTTGTAATATTTGAAGTATGTAGAAAGGTAGATAGATGAAAATATACATCCCCTCCCGGGGTCTAAGGTTTGAACGGTGAAAACTGTAGCGACCTGGGCGCTCTGATGTTTAAGCCCTCTTCAACCTTACCCCAATTATGACGAATCTTAACCCTAAACAATGGGACGACCCGAAGTATCTGGCCTGCAGCCACACAAAAACAGCTCACATGTGTAAGTTATGTGTACCAGCATGACCCAGGGAATGACTGGATGACTGATGAACACGAGCTGGTGGTGGCCCGGATTTCGGCACTCACGTTTATGGGAAGCGCCTAGATCGTTCATACTCCCTACGACAGCAAAATGGCTTACCTCCACGCGGTGCTGTTGGAAATCTGTGAGTTTTTGGTTAGATGTAAATTCATCTATATGATCATAGAGCTAAAAGCCATATACACATATTGTCTTATTGATTTTGACAACATCAAAGCAGCTTTAGCAAAAGTACGAACATTGCAGTACAGTTTGTATGATGAAGTAAACTAAACCTTGAGAGCTTGGCTAAAGCACCGTGAAAAGTGCTATGGGTTCGATTCCCATTCAAGGAAGTTTCTTTGTCAACATCTGTGGGTTCTACAGTACGTGTCTGCAATGTGTTGTATGTTCGACAGGTAAGAGTGGAGTTTGGAGGGAGGTCGTACTTTCAAGTTAGCAAATGTTTTTTAGTAGATTGATGTGCAACACAATTTGAGTTTCATTTAAGTTCTTTAATATTTTACAAAATAAGAGAAAGTATATTGAAGAAATGTTTCATCTAAATTCAAAGGAACAAAATAACTTATGTTTCACGTTAGTTTGCGAAGCTGAATCAATAAACCTGTGCAAGATCCCCCTATCTCTAAAATCATTCCTTTTCCGAAAATAAAGCAAACAAGCCCTAAGTGCGATTTCGAGTTCTAAGGTACACGAGCGGAAAGACACGTACGAACGACCCGGACTTAATTAAACTATTGAGAAAGGAATACTTATTAGTTTCAGAAATTATCAAGACTGAGAAACCAATGTTTTCTAACGGAATTTCGAAGTCTTAGGCAGATACCGGGATTTTAGCAAAGGTTTATTCTGTGCCGACGCGATAACAGTATTTCTGATACTCAAACTAACTAGATTTCGCACGGTAAAAAACTGCACCCTTTTCGGTTGCTAACGTTACCAAAATACAGTATTAGTTGAGCCAATATTGCGACCAGCTTTATCGTTCCGAATCATCTATGTAAATTTACTTAAATTAGTTTAATTTCGAAAAATACTTTCCTCGCTATAATGTTAAAATGAGTTTTGGGTGTTTGTTGGGCTTGAAAAACAAACTCACCTGCAGAACGTGCACTAGCGATTGTTCTAGAGTGTTACCGAAAAGAGGCCGCTTTCCCGAACCGAAACACCTTCAAAAAAACTCTCGAACTTTCATTTAATTAAGACGGAGAAAAACCTTAAGTTTTCTCGGAAAAACTCTAAAGAACTTATAGTTATTTCTCAGCAGAAATCTTTCTCTTAGTTTGAGCTTTACGAGGAACCAATTCTCGTATCGATAGAAACAGTGGAAGTTTCTAAAAGAGAAATTCAGGCTAACATCACGGACGCTTATACAAACTTAACACTCTAAGACAATAGCTAAATCTGTACCATAGGTATAAAAACCCAGTGAAAATTGTAACTAGGTGTGTACCAATTCTGAAAGCTGTAAAGTACGTATCGCTCAAGACCACGATTAAAAGGTAATATTCTCGTTGAATTCCTGACTGTTCTTTGTTGAGTGCTCTACCACAGCTAACCCCAACACAAGTATAGATTAGGAACAGCGGTAGCTGAACATTTATCTATCAACTGATGGAGAAGCGCGGTTGATCCCGAGAAACCTTCCCGATGAAGCTCGGAGTATATTCCAATTGGTACCGAGTCACATCTCTATCCATTCACTGGCGAAGAAGAGAGTTTGATCCGTTAACGGCCTCTCAGAACCCAACTGACCGTCCCGAGCAGAGACAAACGACCAAATCAAGACAAGGCAAGGAAGAGACTCTAGGTACACCAGTCATTCTTGTCTTAATTGTGTGATGTACACTCGCAGAATCAGTGCCTAATTTCCTACAGAAAAATACGCTTGCCTTTTAAACGTATCATATGTTCATAAATTATTTGTGGAAACTAACATCGGTCTGTATTCACTGGCTAACTAAGACTTTTAAGCCAGTCTGTTTTCTTATCGTTAAATTCTGAGTTATCACACAGTCATATTTATTTTTCGATGCTACCATCCATTCAGTTTCGTTAGTCTGCCGCGACAATATTTCTCTTTTGTTGTTGAAAGGTGCAACCTGTAAACATTGCCATGCTTCTCTTCAACAAAACAGTCGGGAGAATTTCATCGTTTCTTTAACTATTAAAATCATAGCAACAGGAACAAAAACATAATCAAAGTAAATAGACAAATAACATTTTAGAATGAAGTTTCCTTTTATTAGATTTCTTGTAAATGCATTGAAACAGCTGTTCTTTTGCGACCAGGTTCAGATTTGTAACCTCGTTTCCTTTTAACCATCGGCTACAAAATTATCATTTCTTTTTTTGTCCTAACAATAGGACATCTTAGATGATTTATATATATTGCCTAAATTTGATTCGTTTTTTTCCTACCATCCACGAGAGTCAACTCGGTTAGTGCATATTGTTGTAAAGGTTGAATCTAATCTAATCTGATGAGCAATGGTATCACAAGACAACCTTTCGGACTTGGAACAAGGGTTACGCAGCCTGCTTTTTAATTCTGTAGGCGATTTTGAGGATATGTTTACGCAATCGCAACAGGAAAGTAGTTTACGGTTAGCCGCACTTTCACAACAGCTAAAAGATACTGAATTCCACTCTGGCGAGACAAACGCATTTCAACCGCGAAAGTTTGCTGGAACGGCTAACGCTGATATACATAGTTTTTTACAAGACTTTGATTATTATGCAACCTTCTGCCGCTGGAAAGATGATAGGAAATTATCCGCTCTGCCTATGCTACTAACAGATAACGCTAGATCCTGGTATGATAGCTTAGATAAGACAAGCTTCACCAGTTACAATGAGTTGAAAGCTCTGATGTTCGACTACTTTAATTCCGAAGCAAGAAAATGGGCTGTAAGACAGAAATTTTCTCAGTACAAACAAAAGTCGACAGAAACTGTTGCAGATTATATTTCACAACTGAGAACATATTTTAGACAGTTAGAGATCCCTGAATCAGAACAAATGCAATATTTTATTTCGGGACTTTTACCATCCTTAAAACGTTACACCGTATTACAGAAGCCAAAAACTTTGAGTGACGCAGAATCCGCAGCAACCTTATACGAAGCGACTGAGGCATCAGATATCGCATCT
>JAOWAY010422802.1:0-20863 GCA_028565895.1 Goniobranchus geometricus | reverse complement strand
TAAGTTAAAAAATCAGGCATTCAGATAGATATATATATAGACAGAAGATAGATCGATAGATAGATAGAGAGACAAGATTGATAAATCCATGGATGGATAGATAGATAGATAGATAGATAGATGAATGGATGGATCAAAACTTAATGATTAAATAGATAAACACTCTATGTAAATGAAAGAAACAAGAAAATTAAAAATGAATGTGTACAAATCAGTTAATAGGAAAATGAATAAATGACCACAGAAAAAAAAGACAATAGTAAAGCACAAAATTGTCATACATTCATTCACTCACAGACGCAAAACGCATACAGGCAAACACACACACACCCATGATATTATTACTGCATTTTTTGACTAAGGCATTTCAGTTGGAGTCAAAGCAGTGTCAAGAAGGCAGTATGACACGCCACAGTGAAGCTAAACATGAAAGTGTCCAAAATGGCCATCTGCCCTAAACTGGCTATGTGCTTGTGTCTCCATCATAACCCGCTACATGCATTCTTGAGCCACCAATGACAACTATTCAAATAATTCTTCTTCTTACATTTGCTAAAGCGTCTTCATAAGCTTTCAAAGTGCCAAAAAGTAAAAAATACCAGTAACGTGATTTAACACAAATCAGTTTTTGCCTCTTCTGTAACAACTGAAGTACAAGTAGCAAGTTCATGAAGTACACTGATGACATGAATGTACAGTGGATCATTCAACAAGGACAATAAAAACTCAGCAATGTTGAGTTAAGATTAAATCCCAAGTCTTTTCCTTCACACTTCTTTCATGTCA
The DNA here is from genome assembly GCA_028565895.1 of Goniobranchus geometricus. Lineage (NCBI taxonomy): Eukaryota > Metazoa > Mollusca > Gastropoda > Nudibranchia > Chromodorididae > Goniobranchus > Goniobranchus geometricus. The sequence goes on along the minus strand of JAOWAY010422802.1, from coordinate 20,077 downwards.
TAAATTGCTATAAAATTACTCATCATAAAGAGAAACTAAATTAACAACAACTTAACAAATTGGCATATTTCAATTAACAACAACATGACAAATTGACACGTTTCAAGCATGAAATAAAAGGTGTATTGCTTTTAACTCAAGAGCAGCAAGTATTTGATAGATTTTGTTTTTTAACATTGATTCATGTCCACTGACTTTCAGATTACATCCAGTGTCCTCATTGTTCACGAACTTTCAATGAAAAAGCTGCAACCCGTCACATTTCATTCTGTCAAGAGCAGAGCATGAGGCTGCCTAAAAACAAACCAAATGCTGCAGCACAAGCTAAGCAAAACATGAGACTGAATGTAGGTCATTGTGGGACTGTAATCCAACTATTGCCATGTAATATAAATCGTACTTAAAAAGATTTTTTTTTAGGTGTTCAATAAATGGAGTAATAGATATAGCATTAACAGAAATGAATGGAACTATTTTACAAAACTTCAGTATAACATTTTATATATATATATATATCAGGACGTCTGGCTGTCTCCTTTATTTTTATGTCAAATGAATTTTATCCAATAGAGATAACTGTAAGGTAAATTTTTAAGACAAAGAAATAACACAAACTACATATTTTAAGTATTTGTATTTTTATTCCATTTGAAACAGAAGTTCTGGATATCAGTAACATCTTTTCATTCTTGCCTTCTTAGCCACATCTCTTCTTGGTCTCTCCTCCTTCTCCTACTCTTCTTTGAGGTACCTGGTGCATATTTTGAAAAAAAACCTAACATTTTCATTACCTCTTGGAACAGTATCAAGTACCTAAGCCGAAGACTAAAGCAAGCCCTACAACTACCTCTCCTAGCCTTGCCAGTGGTGGTAGAGTTCCAGCTAGAGGAGGTGTGTATATGTTTCACTTAGGTGCCAACAGGCTTTAGAATTGATAAAATATTATAAAAGTAACTTTCAACAGAATGACTTGATGTCCTATGAATTCAAAACTGCTTCTTGTATCTTTGAATTCTTTTGCAGATTTCCCTTTTTTGAATCAATCTGTACAAAATCTAAGACAACATACATTCTGTAAAGATGTTATTAAACTGATTTTATTATCTTTCCTGTAATTTCTTTTAAGCTTCAACTGCAGCATCTTCCTCTAGAACCACACCTGCTGCAACATCTTCCTCTAGAACCACACCTGCTGCAACATCTTCCTCTAGAACCACACCTGCTGCAGCATCTTCCTCTAGAACCACACCTGGTGCACGACCAGCTGCAACATCTCGGACAGGTGCTCCAGCTCCAAGAGGCCGTGCAGGAGGTCCATCCGGTGTAAGTTTATTTTAGCACTGATATCTTACAGCACTCATGCCTTTATGTAATTCCAAAGTTTTGTTTTTCATTTATATTTTATCAATTTTACACTTTTTTTGTGTACCTTAAAGTACACTTCAACACTTCAAATAATAATCTTTAAAAATTATATAGATAAAATACAATCTTATCTTATCATAACTTTTATCTCCATTTTCATTTGAGGATCAAAATCTAGATGTTGCTGTTAAGAGTTCAGGAAATGTTGGTTCTAGAAAAATACCTTATGTCCTAATGTATCAGTATCAGTGTATCAGTAATTTGAATTTTTATTAGGGTATTGAATTTTGATTGACCTTGTTCAAGTAAACCCAGGGTGCTTTTCTGTTGGTTTTTTTTTGCCCTCTCATTTTTTGTGACGGCCCTGCCCTGCTTTTTCTCATGCCGCTCATCCCAATCTCGCCATCACAACCATACCTAGGCTCATCTTGTCAGATTTCAGTAGCCAGAAATCAATTCAGGGTGTATGTACGATAGGCTGCCATGGGCCACAACCAGAAGGGCCCTGCAATGCTGCTGGCTCACTTCAGTTGTGTTCAGGGATGCCTTCTTTAGTACCACCTACTAAGCCCCCTTCTTACGACACTAATAGTCACCGAGCCAGAATGAGCAAAACACCCCTCTAGGATTGTGGTCTCTCCAGTGACATTCTCCTAAGGACCCTCAACCCAAAGACTCCAACATTAATTCATCACAGGCACAAAAGTGTATAGGGAAACTGAAACTGAGGTCATCATGAGGCCAGAGCAGCAGGGGCCAGTGAATGAGAGGCAATTTTTTTTTTATTACATGATGGCTGATGTTGATAAAAATGACACATGATGATATCATGGAGATGCACCTGTAAAGTGGATGAAACTCGATTGTGTGGTCCCATTCTTCCCAATGTGTCCATAGCACACCCACTCTGGGTAGGAGCTGGCCTAGGCCTATGAAAAATCACGGTGGCTATGGGATTCAAACCTATGACCTTCCAGATGTAAGTTCATTGCGCTAACCAACGACACTCTGGGGGCTGATCCATTTGATCAAGTCTTGTCTTTCCATTGTTATATTAGTTTACCCATGATGTCTTGACATTAGCCCACAGTTTAAGTACTGGCAGTACTTGAAACTTGGTGTGACTGCCAATTTTAAGTGAACAAGAAACAAGAACATCAGATGACTAGGTGCATTGAAGACATGTAAATATATTTTCTACAATGAAGGAAATACTTTAGCAAGAGAATGCTAAGATATCGCTGTGAGGTAAGAGGGAGACCTAAGAGAATGTATCTGACTGGGATTAAGGAATACATGAGGCTTGTTGGTGTAAGTAAAAAGGTTGCATTGAATAAGACTAGCTGTAAAGGGAAGATTTGCTATGGTGACCCCCAGTGGGAAAATCCAAAGAAAGAGGAAGAAGTCTTACATTGAATTGACAAATTTTAGAGACTCCACATCACATATGCAACCTTCTCTAACCCTCCTCATTTCTCTATAAAAAGAAATATTGTTAAAGGCCCTCAGGCTTTTCTTTCATGTCCAATAATGTAGATGATTCCATATATTTTAGTCTCTTAATATACAAATGATGATGAAATTGAGTCCTATTGATCTGTATTGTAGAATGATTTGATTGTCTTTTAATTACAAGTATCAAGGCATGTCCTTTCTTATTTCCTATTTCTTTGAAGATTTCTGCCTCTTTACTTAAGATCGTATATTATTTATTTTTGCATGAGTTCATGCAAGAGAAAAGTTTCTGACTTCTGAGAGACTAAGTCCATATACGTCTTTTCCTTTTTCACCAGATTCATAGTTATGAGCAGTGAGTTATGATAATGTGCATTCAAAGATAAGCTTATCAAAAGTTAAAAAAAACAAAACAAAAACCATTTAACACCAGTACTCCAAATCTATCAAGAAACCATAGGAGGATGAGAAGAAAATAATACAAAACTTTCAAAAAGAATCTGAAAACAGAATATAACATTAACAAATGCACATGAAACTCTTAGAGCACTGCACATAGCACACTTTGAATTGATGGTCCATAAAGAATTGTTTTCCTTTCAGCACTTTTTTTATTGGTGGCATAAGATAAGAATTACAGGAAGCTGAGTTGGGGCCAACTTGAAATGCAAAAAGGCTTTTTATCCACAGCACCTATGACCACCATAGTTTTGCAGATGTGTTTGAAATGCCTTCAATGGTGCACAAACAGGTTTTTTTTTTGTATTTGAATCAGTTTTTTAATTTCTTGAAAAGCGTTATTTGTTCCATTGCACTTTCGCTCGACTGCTTCATTGCAGCCTCCATTTTAAATTTACTTTCCTTCAGGGCTGAAATAGCACAGTGTCGATGCTTGTAGTATACCATCTCAGTTTCTCATAGTTTGATGATTCTTTTTTTTTTTCATCATCTTAGCATGCAATTTGAGAAAGAGGCATAAGACTGTTCATGAAACTTTTCATCATATATCTGGAAGGACAAAATTATCTATCATCATAGAGCACAAGATGTTGTGGCATGAACTAATAATGAAAGCAGCCTTTTTCAGGTTGCAGGTGCAATTGCTTGAAGTTCTCAATCTCCTGAACTCATCAAAAACTAAAAGTGAATTCATATGATACTTTGTGAAGCAAGACAGCAGGCTGATTCTACAATATAAAAGTACTTGTATAAGAGCTGATTAGAAACTAATTTTATTTGGGAACACACAATATAAGATAAAAAAGTTACCCTCAAAGAAACATTGTCTATAGAAGTGAAGTTGACTGTAATGCAATCTCTTTGTTGGTCATAGAAGTGGCTAAAATTCAATCATCTATTTGATTTATTTGAATGATAGGTATATTTAAGTAAAATAGCTTTTTATGTCTATCTTTACCTTTTGTTATTTTCGTTTTAAAAACTTTTCACACACAGAAGCACTGTGTCTTATAATGTATGCCTAACTATAGATTACTTTGATTGCTTTTTGGGTTTCTGGGGGGGGGTTGTGGATGAATTTTTTTCATTTTTGATCAGTTCTGTTTCAAAGCACAGAAAATTCGGTTCCTCAGTTGGTCTGCCTTATTTTTCAATCAGATGTAGTGTGATACTAGATACTAAATGAAGGGTGTGTTTTGGATAAATTTTGAAAATTTGGTAGGGCAGTTTCATATGTGCATCTTTGGCTGTTCTTCTTGAACACTAGAGTACATCAAGTCATAATAATAACAATATAAATAATATACTAAAACTTGTGATCGAAATATATTGATGATAACAATAATGATAGAAATTGCTTCTTGAAGTTTCAAAAGCAAGAAAAGAAAAGGGTCTGGATTTAAATACAAAATAGACGAAATGCATTGTCATAACCAAAAAGCAAGATGTGCTGGATTGAGACTGGCAGGAGTACATTATTCAAAGAAATAAGTTCAAATACCTGGGCTATACAATAACTATAACATTTGACAGAATAAACTCTCATGAAATATAAAGAGGAATCACCATTGGGAGGAATACTTTCATAAAAATAGTCAAGCTACATCTGTCTAAATAACCTGAAAAAACATTTGAATTTTATCCTGACATACTCAAGGCAAAAGAGAAATAAAATTTAAATTGTTTGATTTTGAGAAACATTAGATACAATATCAGTTTTTTACCAGTGCACCTTCCGGTCTGTGCAAGCTCTGTCTGAGTACTGTCATTAGCCTGTTAAGCGGACTAAAAAGAAGCTTGTATGTATTTATAAGTTCCTTTTACGGCCTCATGATATTAATGTTTTCTAATTTCTTTCCATTTTCTGATTAAGTTCTCAAATCTTAAAAAATTGACAATTTTTGACAAATTAGAAATAAAACTATAAATAAGAGTCAAAACCATGAAACATTCACTATGAGTGGCATACTGGATGTTTTTTCTAACATGTGGATTAAATTTGTTTGATCAAAATTTACAATTAAAACTTATTGAATTACTTCTTTGGGTATTAATTGAAATACACATTTAAACCACTAAAACATTCACTCTGAGTGACTTACAAGATGTTTGTCTTTCCTTTAAATTGAACTAGAAGGATAGACTTATGTAGTGTTTGTGAGATTGTATAGATGCTGTTTTACCTTATTTCAAGTGGTATTTTCTTGTTTGATTCTTTTCTTTGGTGATATTTTATGACAAATTTCACAATTAATTTCATTAAAATTTGAAACATTTTGTCTGAATTCATAGTTACCATACTGATAGGTATCAATTCTGATGGTAGGTCATTGGAACCTGTTTTGTATTATCACTAGTTGTCTCTGCCTCTCATCTACACTTACTGAAATTACTGAAATAAAAATAAGAAAAGAGTTTTTTCGAATTTTATATTGTGATTTTATTTGTATTTTATGTCAGTAAAAATGATACTTTTTGTTGTTGCCTTTCTTCTTTTTTGTCAATAATTTTATAAAGGATGTATATCATATTGATTTTTACTTTTTTTTTTTCATTCTCACAGGGGAGGCGGTTCTAGATCGAATCCATACAGGAATAAAAACTTTTCTTCCAATCAAAAGTCTCTTGTTTCCCAGACTCAACGGAATTCAATGTCAAGTTATGACCCAACCCAATACTTCTCTCAAACCCAGCAAAATGAATATTTAGAAGCAGAAAGATCATCACAGAAAATGCAGTACACATACTCAAAAGCATCATGTGCAAGTCCAAAAAATGTACCCAGGCAATATGACTTTTTGATGGACGATGATGGTGATGTGCATTATGATAGCTATCTTGATGCCTTCAGAGACTCTAGTTCAAGTTCACTCAACAGTTTTCCAGATCACTTTAACAAGCGATATTCAGGGAAAGAGAGTCTCAGTAAAAGTAAGAACGTTAGTCCTTCAAATTTTCACTATCTGAACAAGACAGAACTGCAAGATCTTTATGAAGAAGACTGGCTTCTTTATGCCAACAATACAACAGCCAGGGGACATCAGTCTCCATCCAATTCTGTCTTAGAACAAACTCCCCAAAGTGTAAGAAACAAAAGCATGAAGTCTTTTCATTTTTGTCACCAGTGTGGATCAGAGTACCCTGTACCCTCTGCTAAATTTTGTTGTGAGTGTGGTGCCCAGAGAGGGACATCTTCTAAGAACCAAAATTATGGAAGGGATAGGTATTGTTGAGGATTTTTTTTTATCACACAAATTTTAGCATGTCAGTACCAGCATTGTTTGTTTAAGATTTGTATAATACAGTGGCACCACTTGAGTCATGATGGTTAGTGTCTCGTTTCGGTTCAGGGAACACGAAATGGCTGTGACAGAATTTTTCCTATATAAGTCACAGGATAGCATCACACAGGGTTTCGCTTAGCGTCAAGGTCCATTTGAATGATGGAAAGTATTTTCTTCTAAATTTTGAGAGGTAGATCTAATTGAAACAAGGAAAAGCTCTAACAGGTGACCTTACGAAATCAATCTTCATATTTCAATGGTTTACGATGTGTATGTCGCTATGCTGTCTGGGCTTCACACTCTGATTCGGTCCACACTTTCCAAAGAAGGGGTAGAGGACTTAAGCTGGACAAGTCCATGTCATAGAGGACAGTGCTTTCACAGGTATTGCAAACCAAAGGACAAGATGAACCACTACTCTAGAGTCTAATCTAAGCTTATGCAACCAACAGTTAGGAAAGATGAGGCTAAAAAGGACCATAAGAGCATTCTTATGAGCCTACTCATGAGCTGAACACTCTAGGGAGATGTGGGATAAGGATTGTGGATGGGGGCTGATGGCCAACTAAATGCTAGTGTGGGTTTGAACAATACAGATAGACCCAATGAAAGAGGTTTTTGCAGATGAGTTTAATACAGCACAGCAGGTGTACATGTATTATTCCTGCCAACCTACCTAAAGAATACAGTGTACTTGAAAGCTCCAAATATGTCTTGATTAGCATCTACTTAAGTACGATTTGAGTTCAGAATTCTATCTGACTTGCTCAGTTATGAAAATTTTTCAAGGGAACACACTGCAATTGATCTTGATTGAGAGAGATAGAGAGAGTCTTTACTTTGTGAGATGTACTTGCCTGTAGTAACTGGTTAATAACCTGCTGTCAAGCGAACCCGCTTCTCCTTATGACCTGCTTAACTTTTGAAAGAGATTCATTTCTATGTTGTGGCTTCCATCTTTTAATCTGACTTTTTTTTTTTTTTACTGATCTCATTGAAAAACTACAAGTTTTGAATAATTTTTCACCCATTGTCCCATTCTAAGACATGTAGAAACCCTTGAAAACAATAAGGTGAATGGCATCACAAAACAGACCTCCATTATGGATTCATTGCTGACATCTTTGTGAAATGTACTTGCCAAGTACAGTAGTAAAAGGTTAATAACCCGCTGTCTTAAAACCCACTTCTCCTTCTGACCCACTAAATCAGTGAAATAGATTATTTTCAATGTTCAGACTTTCGTCTTTTAACCAGTTTTGTTGTTGTTCTTTTTTACTGAGCTCGTGTGGGAAGGGAAGGGGAAAAAAATTAACAGGCCATTGTTGTGCTTTGTCTTGAGTTGGATATTTTTATGACTTGTTATTGTGGAGTGAATTTATTCGTGAATTCATTTGCTGATCATCATTTTACTTCCTTACCAATTGACACAACAAAGGCTTAGTTAATGACATTTATTGTTTGACTGCCGGTCCACTTCATGTAGCTACCCTACTCCTAACTATACTCGCACTCACCAGCCCATCAGGAAAACATTTTTGTTGAAAACAAAAAAAACAGTGAAAAGGCCGAGATCAAGAAATGCCTATGACAGCAAGAAGAAATTAGTGATTCTTGATGAGATTGTGTCCCACAAAAAAACTGGACGAGAGGTTTTCACCAAGATGGGGCGAAAATTTGAAACCAGGATAAAAGAAGCGACCCCCAAAATCCAAATATGCAACATCAAGATGCTACAAATAAAAAGGTCATGCCAGTTCATCCAGAACTAAACAGCCAGTACTCAATACATGTACATTCCAATAAAAATTTTCTCCTTTTGCAGTGTTACTTCCCTTTCACTCTTGCATGTTTGCCTTTTAACCTCTTTGGTATATATATTGAACAGGTTCTCTTGTCTACAGAGTAGCCGGTTATTAGCTGGTTACCAATGTGTTTACAAATTGTAGGTTTGTCTCATTCATGTATTCATGTATACATAAATAAATACAAAAATGCTGCTATAGAGTATGAATCTAGATCTATAGAAAAATGTTAAGACCTACTTAATAAACAGGAAGACAAGACACACACATATAATGCTTCAAATATCCTTCTTCAGATAACAAAGAACAAAACAAAAACAAACAATCTATGTATATCTATCTACTCTGTTATCATTTTGTTCTTTTATATTTGAAGAAGAACATTGATCCAAAGCATTTTATATTTGACTTGTCAATTGTTTTATTAAGTAAACCAAAACGTTTACATTTCTGCATATTGTTCATGCACCCAGTTTAAGGTGGAAAGAAATTGAACGTGTGAAATTTTTACTTTAATATACACAGTTTATGAACAAGTAGGATAAAAATTGAATTTTTATTGCAAGCTTGTTCTTTGTTGGTTTTTTCTTTTGATAATTTACATTCCGTCCACATTTTATTTGCTTTTAATGATATGCATACTCTTTGTACACCTTTTACAACATTTTTGATGTTCATATTAATGCAGAGGGTGTATATTAATATTCATAGTCATAATACACAAGATTATATCATCCTAAGTCAATTTAAAGTGACTTTACAATTTAATTTTATGTACTTTTTTTTAGTAATATTATAATATACTGTTGTGATCTTGTGACACATGAAACAAAATAAGAAATTTGAAATAGTTACAAAATTGTTTTGTTCTTGCTCTAAATTTTTTCTTTCATATGATCAGAAAAGAGAGGTCTATGGTGGCTACTTAATGAAATTTAAGAATGTATCGATAAGAAAATAGGTGTTCATGGGCTTTCTTTTCACAAGTATTTATGCTAATTATTTATGTGATTAATATTAATTTCCATACAGATATGCTGCCTTGACTTATTAAGTAGTTGTACATTAAGGACATCTCTTTAATTTGCACAACACTTATGTTGTTGTTCCATTTTAGATATTTAATTGTGTTTGAAAATAAATTTTGAATAATGGCATGTGTTTTCAATTTTATGTATGTCACAAATTAAATCAATAAAGGATGATTTTCATATAACTTACGTGATATCTTGTTGTTCACAGCATGCTTCAACCATTAAAAGAGATAATGCTTATTTAATCTATCAAATGTTTAAGTAGTGATATTCGGGGTGGAATCCACCCAAACAATACAAACCACCTACTACAGTACTATCCAGGTGGAAAGATTTTATCCGTACTGTGTGTGCGCAACCACCTTTGCGTGTCTGGCTTCAGGCTTCTGGGTGGTTCACTATCAGGTCTACTTTCTCTCTCTCTCTCCTTCCCTCCCCCACCTTCATGTTCAAAGTGCAATCTTTGGTTCAACTTGGGGTCGTTGGTGTGTGTTTGTATGTTGGGGGGGGGGGGGGGGGGACCAGAGACATAAAAAAGTTTGGCCTACCACAACCAGACAGTAAAAACATGCAGGTATGAGTATGATGTATTTGTAGTGCCTAATAGGGCCTTGCCATAGAAATAGAAGGTAAGAATCAACGGCTTGAGTCAACAAATGGAATATTAATCATCTTGCCATTACTTGTATTTGTACACAATAATTTCATTATTCTGGTACATACTCAACAGTAGCTCCCCCACTTTTTTTTATTTTGTATTTGTACAGGTAGGCCTACTATTATTCTATCAATGTCACTGTTCTCTGTGTCGTCATCAAAGTCTGCATTGTTGATCTAATGGCTATGTCAGTCAAACTGCGATAAGAACGTACAGCGGAATCCACTTCCTGGTCAAAAATGTCTTGCCACTCACCCCACCCCCACCTCATTGCCCATTTACCACCCTCAGGTTTCATCTGGTGCTGGCCGGTAATGAATAACAGTGCATCTTTCTCCCCAGCTCCCCTCTTCATCTAACTCAAGTCATAAGGTGCCAATGACTAATAGGCATGTAGTACTAATAGGCTTCTGATGCAGCCTCACCCCTCCTTCCCCCATCACAGTGCAAGGTGTGCAGATAGTCATGAGATGAGTTGAAAGCATGTGTTAGGCTACCAAGCCTTTTTAGTTTTAGTCTAAGCTTGCTTGCTACACTCTTTAACATCGCTCTTAGCCAACTCGGCATACTCTTAGATCTAGAAAGATCCAGTCAGTATAAAAACTATGGCGTCCAAAAGAAAAAAAGATTACCGGTAAGCTTGAGACGAAAGCAGCGATCATTGAGGCAGTAGAGAGAAAAACAAAGACAAATGCGCAGATCTGTCGAGTTAGATCTACCATTAAGTTCATGCAGACCCTGCTCTTTACACGATCATGCAAACGCATTTTTTTATAACTGTGGCGATTTTGACGGTGATGGCGAGAAATTGAGGACAGCAGATTTTGCAGATGTTGACAAAGCACCCATCATTTAATTCGGTTCAAGCAAGCACAGAGCCAGCACGTTTGTGAATTCATCATTTGGGAATAACAAGAACTTGGTAAATGCGAGAAAATGTGCCTGGTCCACCCGTTCTCGCTATTACTGAGTTTCACTGTATAGGCCCTAAAAATATTTTTGTTTATAGGCTTATACAATATCTTTATAATGGCTGTTCTCGACCAAATCGCTACTCTAGATCTCGAGTTTCGTCATATGATGTCCATGTTGGGTTGGCCTACATGAAAAATAGGCCCACGCTACAATTTAGACAGCCCGTTTCTGAAGTAGGCTTACATGTTGTAGTAGATCTAATTGATGTCTTCCATAGTAATAGCAAAGACGCTATATTACTTATACGTATATAGTATCTGTGGTAATAGTATGATAGACGGAAGGATGACCCAGGAAAGGCCTGTTGCTATTCATAGAGGTACCAAGGATGATAGTTGAAAGGTTTAGTCATACTACTACTATGACTATGACAAGTGTCTCGCTCCACTAAAGATCTTTTTTTGGAAGCCTAGGTAGGCAGAAAATTAGGGTACAGTAATAGTATACCGTTGCTATTTATAGTATGTACCAAAATAGATCAAAGGATGTAATGTGTGTTGTGCACCTGTGTAATATATATATTATTCCTTTAAAAAGTTGGGATATCCCTCAATCTTTTCATGTCAGATCATATGCAAATTACGAGGTACAAAAAGTCTAGCCTACAGCTGATCATTAACTGTTAGTATCAGTACCACAACATGAGAATCATATAACGCAGTGTGATAAGGAAATATGCCTAGAGCAAGGCTGTTGCGCTAAATGTTTATCCTGAATAAATAATATTGGTCTTTTGGATCAAGGATTCTTGCACTGAAAATGCAATGCTTCAGGGTTTGAAAGATTGACTTATTATTATTGGCACTTTACTCAAAAGTGTACAATTGAAATTGGGGATGGGGTTGGGGAGGAGAGAGAGAGAGATTTTAAAAAGCTTTCATCTTTTATTTGTGAATTATTTCAATGATTGTCAACTGAAACAACATGATAAATTGATAGAATTCATTCTCCTGTTGTGATCTGTAGTGCTTACCAATGTACATAATTTTTGTCTTTTAATTATCCCCTTTAGTGTCTTATGGGTGTATTATATTACGGGGTGAAGCGCTTTAAAAACATTATGTATGTATTAATTTATTGCTATTATTAACATAAGCCTCAATGGTGGCGAGACCAAGGTAGCTAACAGTAACAGTCAGCTGTACTGCCATTTTCTGTACTTTTCACAAAATCCATCATCTCCTTCCATCAATCCCATGAAATCATTCCATTTTGGGGAAGGCAGTGGCAGCCTCGATTCATTTAACTGTGACTTTTCTGTAATAGAGACATTTGTGATGCAATTGTCCCGATCTCATATTGTACTTCCCAACTCGAGCTTCCTCCATTTGTCATTTCATACTAGCAATCAGAGATGTACGGCCAAGATTAAATTAAGGTAGAATTTTATAAACAACTATGATTAGATCTGGAACTAGATAAAAGGACAGTACGTTGATCTAAAATGTATTAAATATATCTACATCTAGATAAAGATTCTAATAAATAGATTCCGTCTCTAGATTTTAGCTCTTGATCTGTAAACTGCACCTCTCACTGTCAACTCATCAATAATCTAGATCTCCGTCTACATTCTCCAGGATCTAGATCTAGGGAGATAAAAAATCTAGATCTATAGTTTGAATACCAACCAACCGACAATATAGATTCTATATCAATTTCTATTGTTTGAATAAGTCGAGGTCTAGATTTTCTTAAAGATGTCTGTCATATGTTTCACTTTGCACCTTGCTGGAAGAAAGTGGTCATGGCATTTCTTGGGCTTCGCTTATGTAGAGGAATAATTAAATTATAACTGATTTTCTGGTGTAGACCTAAATGGTCCTTTAGCTGATGCCAATGATCTGACTTATCAAAACAGTAAGCTTCAACTTCAAGCAAAATTCCGAGTATATGAAGAATCTCATGCCAAGGTCGCGAGTTACTCTTATCTACCAACAGGCTGGGACTAAAAGTACAATGGAAACATCATAATTCAAACTGTCAGGGCATGGACCGAAACTAATTTGACTTAAAATTTAAACAAATGGACCCCTCCTTCGCCCCTTTTCTGTGATTGTGGCTGACTGCACGAAACTTAGGCTAGCTCTAGATCTAACCTCATTATGATACTGATATGTTCCTCAATTCCTGTCTCGTCAGATAGCATGGTAGATGAGGCAGTCGGCTCTGGACCTACATCAGACACCACCACTTTCCGCTCTCTCACCTTAGTTTGACCCCCTCCCCTATCTCACACTCGCATTGTTATTGACATTCCTTGGCATACCAACTTTATTGAGCCAGTGGTAAGCATGGCGGCGAGAAGGCAAAAAAATCTTTTAAATTACTGTTTGTGGCAATGTCCGCTTCTAATTACGAGAATCGACTTTTTATGATTTAAAATAAAAGAGTTTGAATATTACAAAGCCAAAGAAGAGGGGGAAAATCTCAAGTCATTAAAGCTTCGATTTATGAGAAATTTAAGAGGTTACTCCTGTAATTAACAAGGATATAGCTATCACCAGAAGAGAGACAAAAAAAAAAAAGTATAACAGGGACCTATCAGGGTCAAATCACATAAAGTCATTCTGAAATGCACCTAATTATCTGCCCCACCAACACACACAGAGCTAAACACACATGTTTACTCCACAACCATAACACTCTCAAAACAGACTTTGATTTGCATGATGATGGGAAAAATCAAGAAAAGGCAGCAACTACAAAATCTTTCGTGCATATGTAAAGGTTTATTATTCACAAAGAATGACTAATTATAACATGAAAATAAGTATACCTTGTTGGAGATAGGAAAAGTTTATGGACGTAGAAAGTTCATTTCATGTCTGAAGTTTAAAAAAAAAAAGAGAAAAAAAAAGAAAAAAGAAACAGAATGATAGGAAAGAAGCAGATGATATCCCCCATCCCTGGCCTACATTACCTTTATGCTAAGAGAAGACATGAAGATTCACCCAAGACATTGGTACCCTAAGTCGAAAAGGGAAAAGATGGAAGTCAGCCACAGAACATTTTGATTCAAACCAATGGGGGGTAGGAGTTTGAATGCACATGGGGCAGTTACCTTTTAAAAAAGCCCCCTTCCCCAGAACTCTCAGATCCCTACTCTTTTCAAGGAGACAATCACTGTTTTATATAAATTTAAAACAAAGATAACATCTTCATATTGAGAAAAAGCAACCCCAAAACAACCCACAGATTCATCCATGACTACAACAAAAACAATGTACAGCTTCAAGAAGTGAAAGGTGAATTTTGTCAAATCAATAAATGATCACTGACATTGACAAAAATTGATTAACCAGAACATAACATGTCATAAGCTTCAATGAATATGGGTCTATAATCATATGGTTTTCAACAAATGCCAAAGAAAACATCTTTAATCAACAAGAATAAATGTTCAAGAATATCAAAGAACCATTTACAGAATATATATATTATATACATACAAATACATTATGAGCCATTACTGACTTATGCCCCACACTTTCATATAATATATTATAAAGTGCTTTATGATTGAGTGAAACCATTTAAACTTTTTCCACCTCTTTTTTAAAAATATTTCATCAAGGCTGGCACTGTCATGCCGTTTACTTTATAAAAATGTTGTGTTTTGTTTGTTTGTTTTAAATTGATGAAAACTTAATGCCTTCAAAAGCATTGCTCAAATCTAATGTAAGCATTTCCTTGGATCAATTGTTGCAAGAATGTCCTACATAAGTCAGGATACATAATAATACACAGAATGAAATATTTGCTTGACATCTCCCACCACACAAACACAGACACACACATACATACACACTGCAAAGCACAAACTCCACTTGGCAATTTCATTAAATGAAAATGACTATGAAAATAAAATAGTCAATGGTGCATGTACTTATGATTTATATTACAAGCAAGACATGGAAATTTCTTGGGAAAAGTTTGAAATAAATAAAAGAATATAAGAGAAATCTGAAATTTACAAAAACAATTTCTGAAAGAAAAAAAAAAACACTTTATGAAATATGGATATTTATGTTTATGAAGTGAGGGATAAGTCTTGAATTTAAATGTAAATAATAGTGGTACCCTGACCACCACCCAACCCCTTAAGGAGTAATTACTGAAGTAAGAAACCAACCGAAAGTCTCTCCCTTGAAGTGATGCATCTTAAAACACAACAAAAACCATCTCATACTTTCACATTTCATAACATTTTTATCAATTTGGAAACTCTCATTGCCTTGGTATCAGGACCTTACTGCCCAACATAATAATCATCCACTTCACGCTCAGAAAACGCTTAAGAATATAGGTGAACTTCAATTGTGGGTGGAAAGACGGATTCATCTTGCAGCACCTTACACACCCCCTCCCCTAAAAAAAAGAGAAAAAACAACAAAACCTACAAAGAAAAGAAAAAACAACAACAAAACAACAACCAAAGCATAAACTGTTGACAGAAGAGAGTCCTCAAGTCAAAAATGCACATTCTTATGATACTGAACAAGAAGTTTTTGTGTTTTATTTTTTTTTAAATCAAGGAATCATAATGGGAGGAGCTAAAACGAAACACCTGTATACAGAACCAAACCTAAAGAAAAACAGGCAGGGCTCAAGAGGTTGGGCTGAGAATTTTTTCTGAACCATGATATAGAATATGGCAACAACACAAATTGTATACTGAAGATTGTATTGATCTAGTTAGTGAATGAGCATATTTGAAGCTATCTACATACACACATATTTATGTATTTTATATCAACAATGGAAAAATCAATCATAAACACCAATACTGATGATAAAATAAATCATGGGGTTTGAACAAAAGTATTGGGGGAGAAGAGGAGAAAGATAAAGAAATCAGAAATCAATACGGAAATAAACACTGAATGCCACAATCATATGTTTTAAATATTTATATACACAAGATTTCATAAAGCTGTACTTTCAGCTGTCGATTTCTTTATAGACTTTTTCTTTCCCTTCTTAACAGCAGTCTCCCCGCTATTGTAACCTGACATATCATCATCTGAACTCAATGTTGACGATCTCCTAATTTTAGTTGCAGGTTTCAAGGGTTTGTCTTCTATGTAGTCACGAATTTTAAAAGAGGGGACAGGTGTACGGCTTGACCGCCGAGCCGGTGATATAAATGATTCTGGTTTTTCTGATAAGGGGCCAGATGACAATGGGTTGGGTGACAGGTTAGATGGGGAAGCAGGATCAGGATGACTGGTTACAGATTGATTACTGGATATTCCATTAACACGAGTGGCTGCACCCTCCACTTTTTTACTCATGTCTGATGTGAATGACATATTGTCAGTGCCCGTTTTTGAAATGGACACAGCATTGTTATCTATGGCAACTTTGGGACATTTAGGGGACGGCACACTATGGGAGGCAGTCTGGTCATCTGAAGCACTTCTCTTACGACTTGTGGGTGACTTGGGCCCAACTGGAGACAGAGGTTGCTGTACATCTGTGGCATGTGCTCCTGTACATTTCTGTGGCAACTCTTCTTGGCTACTTAGAAATGATTCTTCACCATCGCTATCTTTACAATCAGAATCTTCCTCAGACTCACTCCCAGTATCAGAGTCAGAAAAATCAAAGCAAGTGAAATCACCAACATCCATGCACATTGCAGTCCACATTGTTTCAGCGTATTCTCTCATCTCTTCTGGATCATCCATCATACCATCGACATGATATCTCTCTTCATCTTCCTCCTCCTCTAATCCGCAGCTCCAATCTGCCATTTCTCGTCTTTGATGAACAATAACACCTGTAAATACCTCTCCATCTATGTGGCTGGTAACCACAGAGCCACCTGTACAGGCAGGGTCTCCATCCTCCTCTGCCACTAAAGGAATAACAGTGGGCTCTTTAGAGGGATCCACAGTTGGTCTTTCTAAAGGCTTTTGTTTCTGGCGACAAACTATGGCAATCAATGGCAAGCGCATGTCACTTTTCTCTACTGATTGAGGAATTGGCTCTGGATGGGATGTGAAAGATGTAGGCTGGGGACCCAATGATGGATGTCTGTGGCTCACTTTTTTCTTCTTTTGCGTTAAAACTTTGTAATTAAACACTGAAGGATGAAGGGAAGCATGTTCTTCATCCCACTTTACTTCAGACCTTGTGTGAACAACTACAGGGGAATATTGGGCAGAACCTTTTGTAGACAACTTCTCATCGCCCACTTGCTCTGCTTCTTCGGGCTGTTGGGGTTGTTCGGGTAAAGAAGAATCAAGTTCTGTTAATCCTCTAGAAGGTGGCAAGTCAGGTGCAGAATCTTCAGGTCCTGGTCTTGCTGTTATGTCTGGTTTGCCTGTTTGACATAATTGAACCTCTTCAAAAATCTCACTTGTAGTGAGTTGTTGGCTGGTTACTTTGGGAGAAGTAGGCTGGGATGATGGTGGAGGTGGCGAAGAGTCCATGGGTGACTCCTGGGCATCACTGACGCTTGTTGACTTTTTTCTCCCAGTCCGGCCTCTGCCCTTGCCTCTTCCCCTTCCACGACCCCTCTTCCCAGATTTTCCAGGATACTTGGCAACAACTTGAGTTTCTGACTCAATATCAGCACTTTCTGTTCCTTCCATTTCCACGACCGTTTCAGTTTTAAATGTCATTGAACCATCATCAAGGTGAGGGGACTCCACATCAGTGGTTTCACTAATGTCAAGTAATTTATTTACAGGTGCCTGTGGACTTCCAACATTCCCTTTTGAGGGGGATTTTGGCTGGCGCTGAGGTGACTGTGATACATCATCTTCTTGTGAACTCATTTCTGAATCCTGGAAAAGTTTAGAAGGCAAATCTTCCCTTAAAATTTGAGTAGCACTTAACTGTCGAGACAGTATATCTGATTTCACAGGTTTCTCGGGAGACTCATCATCTGGTTGAAAAAGTTCTGTGGGCATACAGTACCTTTCTGCTGCACTGACTTGACTCTCATCAACACTGACAACACGCTCTTCTTCGCTTGTTTCCCCCTTTGCCTCTGTGTAAGACGAAGGCTTGTTCAGACTGTCAACCAGATTTTCTCCTTGTATTTCATTCCTGACATCAGTGTTCCAGGCCTCAGGGTTATTTTTCACATCAGCATGTTCTTCCCCAGGCAAGCTAAAGAACTGGTTTGGGCTAAAAGCTCCTTGCTGTGAATATTTTGTGGGAGACATAGATTGAATAGTGGCACTGTTGTCAAGTATGGAGGTCAGTGAGCCGGCCTTGGATGTGATGCCTGAGGCCTGTCCTGGCTTAGGAGGTTTGGCAGCACCCTGAGCTGCTTTTATTAATGTCTCAATTTCATTCTGAGTGACTGACTGACCTAAGGTTAGGCTCTGCTGTGTTTTGGATGCTTCAAATGAAATTGATGTCGACAAGGATGAAGGAATGACAGGCTTGCCTGTCAGAAGACTGATGCCAGTCTTTCTAGGTGTAGTGGTGGTAGTCTGGCTACTTGTTCCAAGAATGCCCTGAGTGAGAATGTCAAATCCATGGTTGCCCTTAATGGAGGGAATGGTCTGTGTGATGACAAGGGGGTCAGATACATTTGTTGTGTTATTTTGCTGAATTGTAGATGAGTTGTTATCAGCCAGACCAGAATTTGTCTGGTTTATGCTGTCACTCAGAGACTCAGCAGCAGATAATGACTCCGTCTGCATGGCACTCACACCAGAAAAGTCAGGAATGGAAACAACAGGTACCCCATCGACATCTTCGGAAGAGGACTCAATAATTTGCCCTCCCACTTGACGCAAGTCAGCAGACAGCATTGATATTGTGCCTCCTCGCTTTATTATCTTTGGCTGAGCAGGGGTGGTGATAGACACTGAGTCAGATAGTTGCTGACGTCCACGCCCACGGGTCCTCAGGCCCCTACTTTTACCCCTCTGACTTCTTCCCCTTCCACGCCCACGTATAATACTCTCCTCCTCCTGAATTGCAGTGTATATAGTTTGTGTACCATCACCAACAGCTTCCTGGGATGTGCCCTGATCAACTGAAAGTGTTCCACTCGTTGGGGTGAGGTGGCCTCCTATGATGGTGCCAGATGAAGAAAGAGCTGTAAAAGCTCGTCCACTTTGAGGGCCACTAACATTTTGGATTGCAGACATCTGGTGCAGGTTTGAGCCAGGCAAAATATATCTGGAGATTTAAAAAAAATTCATTTTTATGATACAAATAAAGCTTATAGAAATGCTTTATATTATTATTATTATCATCATTATTATTATAACATCTTATCTTGTTTCTATAAATTGTAATTACAATGTAGTCCTTGAATCCAGCCAGCTCTGTACATGAATCTGCTTCAGTCTCAAGTAAAAAGTATGGACTGATGATTCTTTGAGAGCTTTCCAGTGTATTGAGTACTTTTGAAAATACTAAAGAGCTACATCTTGTACCAATAGTAAAACCTGATGAAATCTGTAATACTTTTTAAAGATAAATATGTGGTTTGTAGCCTGTTCCACTGCTCCTCTCTCTCCCATTGTGCCCTGGCACTTCTGAACTCCCTCCAGGACTCTGAGTGAGGTGGCCCATCAGGTGAGTGCATTGCGCAAGCAGTCATGGCAAGATCTTTCACAGCTTAAAGCTAGATATACATCCACATCTAGGTTGAGTGAGGAAAGAAAAGAGCAGAGAAAAACACAATCCTGATGACTGGTAATTATCAGCCAGACAGTCAGTAGTTGCAAGGTGCAATCCCAAGAGATAGCCCACCTGAATTAAGGTAAGTAAAGTGACCTAAGGACGGCACTGATGACTTGTTATCGTAGGCAACATACTTGCTATTTTTTTTCTTTACTAGGTGTATATCCGAAGTGTCAGCTTAAGGGAGGGAGGGGGGGGGGGGGGTCCTGGAACAAAAATTTTCCCTATTTAGTACATCAATTTTAGTCATATACAGGTGTAATGGGCATGGGACGCTGAGTTGAAATGTGGTAAAATTTTTTGACTAAGCTACCCGTTGCCATGGAAACGGCCGCCATCTTGGATTTTGACTCCGAATTTTGCACAATTTCAAATACGATA
>JAOWAY010422801.1:0-31133 GCA_028565895.1 Goniobranchus geometricus | reverse complement strand
TGGATCAGTCCAATATCGAATGGTTTTCCTTCTAGTTTAACCACAATCACTCTATCTGAAACACCCCACCAGCCTTTTATGCTCTTTGCTGTCTTTTCATCAATCAGAATTCCTACTCCTCTCTCATGAGTAAATCATTGTTTTGTTATGTTTTATCATACCCTTGCATGTCCATCTAACTTCAGACAAACCAAATATGTCAACTGACATTCTATCCATTTCCTGCTTTATATTTTCTAACTTTCCTTCTTGATAGAGGGTCCTGACATTTCAAGAAGCTATCTTGTGTTGTGTAGATGGTACAATGACATTAAAAAAGGCATTATTATTATTATGTATTATCAACCAGGTGATCACCTGTTACTAATTACAAAGACAAGTTTGATCTTTTGCTTGTTTATGGAAATAAAAATATAAATAAACGAAGATAGAAAGCTAGAATGTAAAGAATCATGGAGAACCCTAATCATTGGTAGTGACAAAGAACAAAAAACCCCCCCAAAAACAAAACCAAAACCAAAAAAAAACCTATGCATGAAACATCAAAAATCACTGATGATTACCAAACAAATGGAAAAGAAAAGAGTAAAGGGTTGGTTATGAAATATTACGATTTTTATTATTCTGAAACAACAAGATCTTTGCCTTAAGCAACAGCAAAAGAAATTTAGTTTCAATGGGCAAAAACCTTTTTGAAAAAGCCATTAAGGCAACAAGTTACAGGCAATATGATGCAAGCACAACCCTTGTACAGATCAATTAAAATGACAAAGTAACACTATCAGTTATGACATAATGACAATAAAATCACAAAGACAATGCTATTGGCTGTCACACTGTCACAATTGACATACTGGTAGTGTTCATTAGGTCAAAATCTTGTCATCTGTCTCTGTCTTGTACATATTATATGTGTATATTATAAGTATAAGAATTATTTTCTCAAATGGTGTTCACACAAGTAATAAATCTCTCTTTTTAAAGATAATTTTCGTGTTTCAGCAAATGATGAAACTGTGAAAGACAAGATTGTTTACATGTACACACTCCCCATGTTCATGTGTCACAAAATGATAATTAAACATAATACTTTTTTCTCACATGTGATACTGAAAAAAAGCATCCTTTACCATAAGACAGAGAGAAAATCCAAAAAGAATCTGATACAGTCAAATCATACTCAAGATATTTTGTTAAGAATGTTTGATATAATTGACAGAGTATTAATTTACAGTTTAACAGTTATATCGTTCTCATCAAGTTTTCACACGGCACAATACATATACTCTTGCAGCTTCCTCTTTTCTGTATTTCTTTGTTCACACCTCACATTCCTACACAAATCCTTTATGACATCATCAACAACAAAATCTAGAAACTCCATTAGTACAATCATGAATCTCCCCATGGTTACCATGACTGTACTGTACTGACATTTCAAATGGAAAGAATTCAGAATATAATGAAAAAGAAGGCAAATGTTAACTGTTCAGCTGAAGATTTTGTTCTTAGAGCCCCCTGCCTTCACCCCCAAACAAACATATCATCAGTATGTTAGTATTTAGTTTAATGCATTCCACTTTCACTCTACTGGCGTTCACACTATCAATTTCCCTTTCTCACAATTCACAATTTTACTTTTGCTTTCCATTTTCCTGCAAAGCCAGGCCATGAGAATTGTTGATACCGAACATAATAAATACACAACAATATATTATATGTTAATGATACATGGTACCAGGTGATGGTATTGATGTCTCACAAACAATGTTATGATTGGAATAATTCATTCTTCTGCATTAGATATTGATATATAAATCATTTGCATTGCCATACTATTAGTATACTATAGAGGCTGATGGAAAAGTGTCACCTTACATCATGTCTGTCCCAAATGCATGCTTTAAAAGTAACATGTATTTTCATATCTAGATCTATATACATTTATTCCTGTTTAAACTTTACTATTGTATCTTTCATGTGGACACAGATGAAAGGGGTGCTGTGGCCGAGTGGTTAAGGCATTGCACTATGCCTGATATTACCTGATATATGAATCACAAATGTTATGAGCCGTTTCCAATCACATACAATAGCTTTCATCTGCCCTCCTCCAGTCCAGTAGCAAATATATATACAATAGTATCTGCCTAAATGCCCCATGATCATGAAGCAGAAAAAACAGGCATTTATGCGAGTGTGGCTTTTAGGTGGAACCTTATCAGGGCTTTAAATAATATGTATCTGCTAAGGAAGGCAATGACAATGATTTCGAAATTCAAGATGTAGCCCTTTGTTTTACTTTGTCCACTGAGGATTTATTTTAAAATGATCTCATCTTAGGTTAAATGACAGTGAGAAATAGGCACATTTGTAAATTATATGTTCTTTTACATGAAATGTGTAGTTGGTGAGTGCAAGGACAGGTTCATCATTGTATGCCACTGAGATCTGAAGAATTTCGGGATTTGGCAAGGCTAAGATGAGGTAAAATAAAAGTGTTCACACTTGTGCCCTAACTCCATTGTATTAAATATTGCAACCCCCAGCACTCTGCTCCTTGGTCAGTGAATTAAAAATAAGATGTACCTTACAAGTACAAGATGGACAACAAAGTTGTGGGTGCTGTCTGGAAGACTGTTAAATTTTCGTTGCCAATGACAAATTATTCAACCATTTTAAGAAGGACCATGTGGTAAGGTGAGTGGGGAAGCAGAGAAGCCTGAACCATCTATCATTATTGTGCAGTGAGGAGGATTATGAAAGACAATTAGAGTGCACATAGCATGCAACTTATTGCTGGGTATAGATTAGCTCTATAATTTTAAAAAAAAAAAAAGGTTAAAATTAAAATCTGTTGTCTAGTAATTTGGAGGAGGTTGTATTTGTCTCATATATCAAGTATTTAGATAAATATATTGATTTTGAAAATGGCTTTCAGAGGGGAAATTTATTTAGAAAAAAATTGGATCCTCTGAAATTGCAGGCATTTATGAGAAACAGGCATTAGTGCAGCAGGCATTTCAAGTCATTATTGTGATTTGGTATTGAAGGAAGCATTTTCTGCGCAAACAAGATTGTGATGTATGATCAGGATATGTATCTGTGATGAAGGATGAATGTTCATTTGACTAAAATTACGAGTCTTGGCATTCTAAGAAGCAGACAACATAGAAAGTGTAAACTCCTTTATACCAAAAGACATCAGTTTTGAAGAGATGTGCATGCAACCTGTGGTTTTACGTTTTTTGTCCAAATAAAGGTGTCAATATTACTTTGAATATCACATGAGGTTTGACCATTACAAAATAATTTGGATTTGTCTCTGAAGCAAATGCAATTGCAATCAGCACAAAAAGAAGCAAACAATCTTCTAAGATACTGAAAGGAGAATCTGAAGAATGCATCGACTTTGAATAAAATTAGCGACACAATTTTTTTATTTGTAATTTGCTAATTTAGACAACAAAAGTGATCAAACATTATTTGCTTAACCTTGAAGAAAAATCTATCAAAATAGTTTCATATGGAGAAAAGCTGGGATCATACGCTTACATGAAAAGCAAACTCAGATTTTAAAAAAATAAACAAAAAAACATCTCTGTCTCCGTTGAGCTGACCAAGCATCAGTGCCACAGCAGATCGGTCCTTGCCGTGTTAGTCAAGTTTTTAAATTTGTTACCTTTTGATCCCTGCTCAAATTTGGTTGCCATAATCAATAAAAGAGTTGAGGAAAAAATCTTTTTTAATAAGCTCTAAAACTTGCATTTCATTAGAAAATACAGGGTAAACATGCCCCCATGCCATATCGTAAAAATTCAGTAATAGATGTAGATTAAGTTGAGGATTTTTTTTCCCACACAAAAACAAGGATTTAAAGAACAAAATCAGCAACACAATACATGCGATATGAGCCTCCTATTGAAAGTAATTACAAGTACATGCAAGCAGTCCCTGAAGGATAAATCCTGATCAGCAATTGAAGAGAGTTTTTCCTAAACTCAGTAAGTGCATTTACAATGAAAAATTCATTCTTGTTCTTAGCTATGGTAAGCAAAAATAAAAGTCACAGAAAAGTCATCGAAGTGTGCTTAGAAAACTCCACTGAGATAAGAAAAATATCTATTTGTTAATTTTTTTCTCATAATCATCTCTGTTTTCTGAGTCTGTAGCAGCTCACTTTTCTGAAAAAAAAATCATGAAATTTTGAATTTGGGATACTGAGTTTTGGAAAAACACTCTTCAATTGTAGATAGATGTCACTTTTAATTTTGTCCGGTGTTGCCGTTGTCATCTGAGCATTAATTGTGCTCAAGGCATTAAACAAGTGTTCCCTGACAGGTCTTTTCCAACCAAATACCTCCTGGACTCCACTTAAAGTATTCAGAGATGCAGTTCTTTTACAGGTGCACTGGCTCTAGCATACTGACAAGATGCTCATCTGCCAATGGCAGGGTAGTCAATATCAGATGAGCAGGGGGAGGAAATGTTTGTAAATATCCTTTCCCAAGGACTAAACAAGGACACTGCACAGACGGGTTTTGAACTCAGGACCTCGCAGTTACAAGTTGAATGCCTTGACCCCACATCCATGTTCAAACAAAGTTTTAAAAAAAAATCCTAGCTTGAGACCTTTGGGTTCAAGCTCATCCAAATCAGTCAATTGTACCAGGACTACCATAGATCTTGCCCCCTAGTGATTCACTTAAAATCAGCTGTGTTGAACAAAAATATATTTAAATAAAGTACAGTAAATATAAATCTAAAATAAAGTTCTATATAGCTTATTTACAAATAAACAAGATTTTATAATTTATGTTTTGTATATCATACTAAGAGAATGAGAACTCATCCTCATCTGTCCCCAGCCTGCAAAAAATTTGAGGCCGTATTTTGCGCATAAGGGAACACATACGCTTACATTGTACTATAAAAGATGTCTCTTTGTCCCTTTCTCAAGCAAACACACATGTACCAACATGTTATCTTTTTACATGTAGTCAGAGGAAGGAGAGCACTGGTGCTTTACTGTATTTACAACACACTTTATTAGGCTTGTGGGCCAAATCCTTACAGCACAGCTCTGTTCCCCCCACTAGCTTCAGTGAGGCCAATAAATACAAACAGAATGCAAGGGCCTACAAGTGCCTACACTGACTATTGATAACGATAAAATAAAGTAATAAAAGGCATATATCTTAAAGGTAGATCTACATGCAGGGGGATCTAAAGTAGCATAAGAAAGAAATGTTCACAACAAAAGCAATCTTCTATTTCTAGCCTGCGCTCTTTCACTCTAGCCTGACCTGTCTCAGAAATTGCCTTGACTAAGAAAAACACCAAAATCCATCATACAGGAAGAAAACAAAAATTCGGGTGATTCATGCATTTGACATATTTATGTCTGTCTTATTCTTCTTCATTTATACTGACATACATGGACCAGGTATGGCTGTTAATGCTAACATTTCTTTGAAACTGCCTTATTTGTAGTGCTTTGTGTGAGGGTAGGCAGTTGACTGCAGACTATCTTTAAAGTTTTTGATGGAGTTTTACCATGTGTAATCATGTTAGGTTTAGTAGGTATGAAAATGACAAAAGAAAAGCTGACATTCAGTGACATGCAGATTTAAATCTTATATCAAGCTCAATAATGTATTATGAATAAAGTCAAGTCCTTGAACACTCAAAAAGAACAAGATGACTCAGTAATTACATTTCTGATTTTCAGTTCATAATATTATCCAATAACATGAACATAATTACCTATACAATATATATAAACAAATAATAAACTTTATATCAGAGTGTTCTTTATCTGGAGCAGCAATCTTTTAAAGATTAAATGCAGCCTTTATATCAGGTCACCCAATATTACATGAGTTTCATATGATAAAAATAAGAGACATAAACAGTAATATGAAAACCCTGAGACTTGAATTGATAACACACTCAAAACAAGGCCATGAAACATATTTTGGATGATTTCCAATGAAAGTCAAAACAGCATGAAAAGATCAGATGACCTTAAAAAAAAATGGAAATGAAGATAGGCATAAACAAGTTCAAGTTGTAGATGAAATTGGCACACCTTTGACACATGTAATCATAAAGAAAATTAGTGAAATGATTGCAGATCTATGACAAAAGGGAGAAAGGAGAAATAAAATTAGCTAAAAGGCAATAAATAGGAAATTGCCAATCAGGATTTCATTCGATAGGAGGAAAGGTGAAGCAACTTCCTGAAAAAGGAGGGATTATGAGAAACTGACCAATTGAATAAACTCTCACAATGCTACCTGTGATTTAATACTTTTAAGATTAAGTTTGAAAGTTGCAAGTGTATTATGTTGTTAATTCAGGGAAGTCCATGTCTACTTTATCATAGGTCATCTGTTTTCACTTCGTCGAAATGTTAATTCCTTCATACACAGTGTTGCATAACATGCAGTTAGTGTTATTAATGTTTCTATCCTGGTCCTCTGCAGGATCCCGGGTGAGGCCTCTCCCCAAGCCCATTGCCCTTATTGCATCCCAGCTAAGGTTAAGATTAGTTATGTCCAGTGATGAATGTTGTCTCTTAAAAACATGATGATGTAATGTCTGATTCCAATTATTTTCATGGGTATGAAAGTTACGATTTATTTATAATTGTGTCATGAAAAGAATGACAATTCAATCAACCATATATCAATGTCTGCACTAAACTAAGACATAAAAGTATAAAGGAAGGGATAAAGAAACAGATAAAGAACAAATTTTAAAAATCTGTGAAGGAGAAGAAGAAGAGGGCCAGGTCCAGGCTGGTTTCTGGGGAAAATGACAAGAGCAACTGAATTTCCAGCTCTCCTTTTAGGAATTGTCACAGCATTCTTCTTAAAACGTCAAATCCTTTGTGCTGACCATTCTTTCAACCTCAGCTTACAATGCCTGCCCTTCTCCTTTCCATCGTATGCAAGGTTCTGACAACTCCGTGACCAGGCCCTTAGCAACCATCTGAACCACATGGGTCATGGTTGTGGCAATGACAAATATGAAAAGTAAGCAAATGTGGTGTCATCTGATCTTTCTTGAGCAAGAGAAAAGAATATGGAATTTTAAGAAGTTATTCTATTAAGTCAGAAAATCTAGCACTTTGTATGGATGAGGTAATTATCCGCCTTTTACTTGATTTCGATATGACTGGTTTGATGTGATGAATAATTTTCTGGTCATGTCCCATCTCCACATATGCTATACATAAAATGTCAGAGATGGAAAGCAATTTGATCTATTGGCTCGATAAATGAGATATTTTCTCAAACAAAGCACCAAACTGATTTTTAAAAAAAAAAAGTTTTAGGGAAGAAGTCATCCACCATGGATAAATCAGTTGCATGGGAAGCCAGTTCAGTGAAAAAAAAAAATCATGAAGAATATCAAATGCTTTAAAGGTTCCTTCTAAAAAAAAAGTTATCTTCCTCAACTATCTTACCACCGCTGAAAATTCTTAAGAAAAAAAAAAATGTTCTCTTTCCATTTTCATACTGATGATGGCACTGGTGGGTGATAATGAAAGCAGGGCATGTCAACTTGCTAATGAAGTCAAATGGGTATATCCTTGCCCATCACTGTGTCCTTTACACGAATCACCAAATGGTTGGCCATTTGGCATGGAAGGAAGAGTTAACTGTCTCTTCATTGGTCAATTAGGCATTAATCTGCTTGACAGGAAAAGTCCACTCTTCGTTGCAATTTTTATGAAGGAGCAGAGTTTCAGCTATATTCCATCAGGAAAAGGAAGGGCAACTAGAAAATTTTCAAAATGGAAAGAATGGCCATTAGAGGATAATGCTGAGATATTTCTTGACATATGGCCCCATAATTTTAATGTCATAATGGGTCTAAAATGAAGAGAAAGCCAAATATGGAAATTGGCTAACTTCTCCAACATCAGAAGTCATTCCTCAAATGAGTCGAAAGCACCTTTCTTTGTTTCAAAGCACGATAAATCTGGGCACACACTTTTTGGTGCATAGAAAAAGCTGGCTGTCTTCATATAAGACCCAAAATGTCCACACAGTCATTAAATCATCTGAATGGTCTCTAGCAGCTTCAGGATGTGGAAGATATGGGAATTGGGTTCTCTTCTCAAAAGGTGGTAAATAGTATATCTGCTGAAAGGACACCGATATTGATTATACTCCCTTGTTAAATAGTTGTGATGCTTACTCAATGAATTGAAACATTTGCAGAGCCTTTTTGAAAGCCAATACCATAGACATTGGTCAAAACTAAATGATAGGATATAGACCGAAAAAAACTTTAAAATAAACAATGGTCATTAAGAGAGACTATTTTAATTTTAGGGAGTAATGACAAACATTAATTTCTTCTACGTTAAAATATCATAGTCAAGAGTTATTTCAGCTTGACTGAGAATCTTAATACCAGGCCCTGACTCTCTTGGGATGAAACAGAGGAAATTATGTACAATTGGGGAGGTTCTGTGGTAAATCATAAGAAATGATAATACATACCAAAAACAGGGTAGTAATGGTGGCATAACTCAAAAGTACACTTTTTAAGGGTATTTTTACAGCGGTTCTTGAGTAAATTTTAATGATAATATAATATAAAGGAAAAATATCTCACAACAAAGACAAAGTGAATAATACTCAAAGAGGATTAGGCCAAATCTCTACCAAGGTTGGGCTAAAAAGACCTTTTACTGAAAGAAAATGGGGAATCCCATGAACTTCTCCATAAACTTGCATAAGGGAAGGAGCAGTTCTCCTGCCAGATATCCGGTGGAGACTGATTACATTGCAATAATTTCCGAAATAATGGTCAAATCAGAAAAGTAGTAAAATCTTTGTGATCAGTGGCCCCAAATCATTGAAAATCGATCGGGGAACACCATTTAATGCTAAATTATGTGTTCCAGTAAATTTACTCCTAAATGTCTCACCATTTAGCTCATCACTACAAGTAACTGCTTGGCTGAAAGGTGCTTATCTCATTAACACATTGTCAGTTCAACTATGGCCCATATCAAGTGTCTGCCAGATAAACTCTTAATTTGTCACTCTATCAACTGTATATGTAATAGGGTCCTAACGGAAACATTTGAGAGTAGAAAATCTGGGAAAGGCAGGACCAGAGTAGCCCCTTAAAAGTTGCAGTTAGCATAGATTCATTGAAAAAACAACACATTTACAATTAGAATATTGCCTGGTCCGTACTGCAAAATCTGCTAAAGTAGCTTCTTATGACCGGGAAAAATTAGAACAATAAAAAAAAGTAATGAAAAGTACTTTTGTACGTCATGTATTAAAGCATAACGAATGAATGAAAGTAATGAATTACATTTCCTAACAGATATGAATAAAGTCAAAGGAATTGAGGCAAATGTGGGAAATCACAGGGAAAAGTTTGTGATTGGAATGAATTGACTATTGTGTGACTGAAGTTGATAAAGTTGATTTTTCTGAGGGAGTTGAAGTTGTGGTAGCTAGAGTTGTGATCGTGGTGTTTCCAGGAGTGGTAGACGAAGTGGTACTAGTGGAAGTTGTAGGAGCAACGGTGGTAGTTTGGGGTTCAGGGTAGCAGCTAACAGTTTGATATGTGGTGAGAAAGGCTTGCTCTGAGTGGCCCATGTATGTATAGTTGGCAGTCGCTCTGTGGAAAAAAAGAACAATGCAATGGAACAACTTAACGATAATAAAAATTTCTTTAGGAAAGGACCAATATAAGCTATATGCACTTTACATCATTAGTTATATGATATCAGAAGTTTAGACAAAAATACAAGATACAATATCCAAGTACTATTCTCAATAAATTTAATAGAACAGAATAATCTAGAATCTTTAACCTTCATCTGATTTGCCTTTTGAGTCATACTCCATACATGACTGCCTCCATCAGCTCTTCAATATTATCATCACTTTACAGTTCCCTTAACTAAAGTCATGGATTTATGAAATACAAAGAGATGTTTGTCAAATAGTCATTATACATATATAAATTTATGAATTTAATTTCAAAAAGCTTAAAATATTTTTGCAAATCTCAAAGCACGCAACTTTGACAATTTACATGAAACGATGTGATAAAGATATCATAATACATGTACATTAAAATTATCAATAACAAACCTTATCAATGGCATTGTATATTATATAAATAATACAACTTATCACTACACATTCATAGGAATTCAGAACTTGTTTTAGTAGTATAAAAGCAAAGTATGTTGAACTTTTCCAAGAATATACATATAGAAATATGCATTTATAGATTTAAGCCAAAACAAGTCTCAATTTCAAACTCATTATCCTCAAAATGAATTTCTAATATTTTGAAAGCAACATAAATTAAGCTGTCATCTGTATGTGCATGATAATTTATCATGTTTCTCTTGAAAATGTTACATATCAGCTGTGTGCACAAGGGGTACAAGTTTGCCCCAAGACATGAACCATGCAGAACCCCATATTTCAAATAGACTGTTCAGAGCAGTTAGTTCCTACCAAGACTCTGAGAGTTCTGTTTGAGATTAAAGACTTCATCTATGTCAATACTGGACCCGATTTACCATATATGTCATTTCAAGTCGCTGCAAAAAGACATCATGATTGAATCAGTCAAATGCAGCACTTATATCTGAAAGTGCTGATGTGATTATTAAAAGATCCTTGAAAATTTTCAAGGTGGCCGTTTGCATTGAATGATGTTTACAGTAGGCAGACTGATACTCTTCCAGCAGATCATTCTTTTTAAGATGTTAAAGCAATTCGTCTAAGACTACTTTCTCGAGGATCTTACTTAAAAATGACTGGTTTGAAACTGGCCTATAATTTGTGAGTTTATTTATATCTAGATTCTCTTTTTTGACCAGAGGTCTTAATAATCATAGTTGATTAAAATTTGACGGACGATACCAGACGTGACAGAAGTATTGATAACATTAGTTATTGATTCTATCAATTTTTCAAGACATTACTTAAAAATTTGGGTAGGTAAAAGCTTATAGCTTTTGGTCGAGGATTGTTTTATTAGTTGAATATGTCAGTTTGGGTATTTGGAGGAAAATGAGTCATTTGACAGTTTCCATTGAAGGGAAAAAAAAGAAAACTGGCGAGAAAATCACTTGAAATTTTCAAATTTTGATCCCCATATTTTGGTAGCTGTGAACTTGATGGTTTGCATAAAATTATATCCAAGATCGTATGGAAATCTTTGATATCAATTTTCTGGAACTTGTCATTGAAACATTTCTGCTTTGCTCTGCTTTCACTGCATTTAACAGGTTTCTGGCCTCATTGAATTTATTCTAAGCATCTATTTGTCCTGTCTTGCGCAAATGGCTTTCTTTTTGCCATTTTTGTCTTCTTGCGCTCATATTTTCTTTGAAACATGAACAGCTTTTTTCAGTAATTTTTCGTTCAATAAAAGATGTGTAGACATCTCAGATACTTTGTAATTTGTCATCCAAGTCATAAGTTTCTATGTTGGGATTTATAGCATGAAACTCAGAAATGTCATTTTTAACTTAATCATGTTTATCTTTTTATAGTTTTATGAGAGGACAGTCACCTTCTTAATTGGGTTTTGAGAATGTCTGTCAGAAATGACATTATTGACATTATGGTCTAAAAATGGGCATTCAATTACAGTCAAATTTGACATTTTTGAGGATGGAGAGATGTCAAGAGTTATAGTATTCTTTGGCAAATTTCTGGTGGGACTTTGTATATGCTATGTCAAATTGTGACTTTTCAAAACATGTAGGAATTTTGTTCACATCAGGCTTGTTACACAAGATATTGAAGTTGCCTAAAAATTTAAGTGGGGATGATACTTTCATATGGTCAGATACAAAAAGACTAGATTTATGAATTAAATAATAGTTAGGATTTTTCAAACTGCCAGGTGGTTTGTATACAGAGATAATGCGCATAACACTTTTGCTACATCAACCGGTTTAAAAGTCTAGAAAAAGTTCAGTATGCAGTTGGATAAATCGCTAAAAGTCATTTGGCCTTAAAATTGTTTTTTGAAAATAATTGCCAGGCGCCCATCTTCTTGTTGTTTACATAAGGAAAAGTAGGATGAGTAACAATCAGGCGTCATTTCAGTTAGAATTGCCTCATCACTTTCTTCTGCCAACCAGGTTTTGCCGGTGATGAAAGTGTCAAAATCGCCATCAAGAATCATTTCTTCAATGTCGCTAGTCTTGTTTCAACTTGATCTTGAATACCAGCAGCCGACTCATAAGTTCTGATTGGAACTTTTTATATGAATTTCAATTTATTGTTCAAATCTGGGCTAGTCTGTGTGAGGTCTGCTGAATCTGAATGTGCTTTGTTTGTTTTCATTGCTACTCGCTTGGCAAGTGTGAGCTGTTTTTTACTCCTGTGAGACCAAGTTGTTTACATCGCAGTGATGGTCAGATGGACTGGTGGGATGGCGGGAAGTGGTAAATTATTTACGCCTTTGCTTTGAAATCTTGGTTCTTTAGCCTCAAGGCTGTCAATGATGGAAGGGCAGTGTAGTTGAAAATGGGTACCTTTTAGACAATTGACTGGTGGAAGGCAAATGAGAATGTCAAACTTGGTGATGTCAAACTTGGTGATAGTACACAGACACCTCTTCAGTTTATATTGTAATTTGTGGTCATCAAAGTTGCAAGCTTGAGAACAGTATAATGTAGCATTGCAAAGTTCTCTTGATTGCTTTCAATGCCAGAGGGCATAGTACAAAGGATGATCAATAATTTTTTTACCTGAGTATTAAGGAATGGAGCCACAATCTTGAAATCTGGTATGGAGACATTTATTTCTCTACATAGTCACCATCCACAAGGAAACACTTTTGCCATCACTGAATGACCTTCAAAAGTCCTTCACCTAAAAATGACTTGTTTCTTCCTTCAAAACATGACTCTGGCTCATCTATGACTTCTCATCTGTTTCAAATCTCCTTTCAAGTGTTTCTTCAAATTTGGGAACTTGATCAAGCCAGGAAATAAGGTGGGTGATGCAATTTTTCATGTCCACTTTCCTCAGCAGTCAAGCGCGATGCATGTGTAGGAACATTGTTATGGAGCAAAAAGATGGCTTTTGTCAATTTGCCTTCAAGGCCAACTTTAATCTTTATGAAAGTCTTGTAGTAGTACAGCCATTTTGCAGGTGCTTTGTAAGAATTATACCATGCTCGTTCCAAAACACCAGGACCTGGATGAAATCTGCACATTTGCTTTTGTAAGGAGCTCAACTTTTATTCGGGTCAAAGTGGCAGACCCAGAACTCATCCATTGTCACTAAATGCTTAGAAAAGTTGGCGTGATACTGTTTGAACAAGTCAATCAGTTGTTGACTGCACTGTTGTCTCTGTTCTTTTTGATGAGGGATAGGAGAGGAGGGATCCGTGGCACAGACACTTTTGACATATTCAAATGATCATGAAAAATTGTCTGAATAGACTGAGTGCTTAAGCCAGTTGCAGAAGTAAGTTGTTTAAGGGTAACATGTCTGTCATTCAGCACAATCCTTTTCACTTCTGCAAAAGCGTCTTCAGAGACAGCTGAGATAGGAGAACCTTCTCAAGGGACATCTTCAAAGGACATTTGACCACATTTAAATCACTTGAACCAGTATTTGATGACATCAAAGCTTGGGCATGTAATGCTATTTACTGCCACCAGTTCATCAATGCATGGTTTGTGATTGCTTTCCCTGAAGATGAAGAAACTTTATCACAGCTCTAAATTCAACTTTCTCGATTTTGTTAACAAAGTAAACATTACCTCCATGGGCAATATTAAACTTGCTCGTGGATCATCCAAACAGAAATCCCCAATTTTTGGTGTGCAGTCCTCTATAAGCTAAGACTGTGGCTCCAATCCTTGATACTCAGGTTTAAAAACTTATTGATCGCCCCTCGCAAGTCATTAACAAAATTAACAAGAACTTTGCTTTAGATACAGAATTGTTGATATGAAGTCCACTGGGACTGAACACTTTCAAAAAAGTAGAGAGAGAGTGAAAAAAAAAAAGAAATGAAAATGTCTATCTGAACAATTCTCTTCAAGACTCCAATGTTCAACACTGGATCTTTTACATGGCAATGGTACATGTAGGGGTCATGATAATAAATGACTTTTATAGAGCGTCTAACCCCAAATCAGTGTAGAGACAAACATTATTATCACATTAAAGCCTCAATTTGAAGATAACCAAATGAGCTATGACAAAAGACATGTTTACAGATGGGTGAATATATGTACAGAGATAGAAATAAGCTACAATGAGAAAAAAAAGTCTTTTTAAGGCTCTCTCAAATGCGGTAATCATTTTGCCCTCTCATATGCTCTTTGGCAGAGAGTTCTAGATTTTCGCAGCAAAACAGGGAAATTGCCTATCCCCAAAATCTTAATACTTTGCTCTGGACACTGTTAGCCTGGTAGTTTTAGATGAGGACCTTAGCTGTAGGGAGTCAAGAGTTCAGACAAATAAGACAGGGCTAGGCCATTCAGGCCTATCTTTGAAACCAAATGTCTGAGGCGAATATTCAGAATAAAAATGGCAAGACCAAGTGAAGAATGAGGATGTGCTAGAGAGAGCTGAAATGGAACACATCAGCAGTGAAATCCAGAAGAAGCGGTGGAGATATATTGGCCACATCCTGAGGAAAGGAAACAACAATGATTGCGTAACAGCATTAACATGGATTCCTGAAGGAAGAAGGAAACTGGAAGACCAAAAACCACCTGAAGAAGAACAGTTGAGAAAGAAAGACAAGTTGGAGGATGGAGGACATGGAACGAAGTATGAACCGCTGTCTCAGACAGAAATGTGTGGCGACAGAATGTGTATGCCTTATGTGCCACCTGGCGCGAAGTGGACAGGTAAAACAGAAAAAAAAAAGCAAAAAAAAAAACAAAAAACAACAAAAGAACATCTTAACAACTCAATTTCACCCTCAATTGAATAATACACCATGCTGATGGTCGTTTCTTGAATGAATGGTGTAGTCAAATCCAAAATCATGCAACAAGACTAATTTTTAGAAAATCTAATATAAAAAAGATTTGAGTCCAATTTTATAGAAATTCAATGGCCCTCTGGAGAGAAAAAAAACAGAAAGTAAAATCTAAGACTGAAGTTCTTGTTTATAAGGTTGTGTCAAATGCTGGTTCTTTTTACTGTTCAAAATGAAACTTTTCATTTAAAGAGACAACAGGTCTTACGTATAAGATCCTTCTCAGAGACAGCTGGCCTAATTGATCCTAGATGGAAAACCAGCTACGATAAAGAATCTTTCGAAAATTTTAGTCTTCTTGTCTGCCAAGACCCACTGGAAGGTTGCAAAAACCAATAGCATACTCTCTTTACATTCACAGAAAGGCTAAAAACCTGTCTTTTTGGAAAATGAATTTGTGATTACAATTTCAATTAGTTTCTAATCAATTAAATCAAATTCATGTGCTAATGAAAGCTCTTTTACCTATGCAGGTAGGTCTTGTATCTCCTTATGGCATTTAATTATAAAGTCTTGTAAGTAAAGCACCCTGAGCCTTTATTGTATTGAGTTTGGCACTATTGAGACACACACACACACGCACATATATATATATATTTATTTATTTATTTATTTAATGTTAATCTTTTATTAAAGATTAATTCAAACACATTTCACTTAATGATTGTGTACATATAAAAAGAAAGTAAATCATATAAAGGCATATGGGACATGGAGTTGGAAATCGTCATGGGTTTAAACAGTTACAAAGGACCAACATGATAAACACAGGTTTAAAAAAAGAAAAGAAAAGAAAATATAAGGAATTGGTTGGTGCAAAATACCTTGACATTTCAAGACAGGCAAGAACACTGGAAATGATAATTGTCCCAGATCTAAGGAGATGGCATCATATCAATATCCGACATGATATGAAATCCTTGAAAAGGTACTAAAACTATGTGTTAAAATGAATAATATTGCAAAAGTTGAATTACAACAATTGTCATACTCACTCATTTTTACCTATTTTGACATGTGCATGAAAACACTGGAATTTTTTCAACTGCATATTGTAAAGCCCTTCATTTAATAACCAAATCCATTGAAAGTCTTAGCAAAATGAGGGAATCCAATGCCTACTATTCAAAAATTGTATTGACAAAAAAAAAAAAAAGAGGCATTTATAGGATGAGCATGAAATCTAACTATAGTTATAATTGCATGATGTAACGCAAAATGTTATTATAGGAGATACTGGTGAAAAAATATAACGCAGTTGAATGTCATCACATGTCAGTGTACAATTGTTTATCCCTTAAAACAATGTTGATCAGTATAAAAATAAATAAAATGATAAATCTTGTTTGAATATTTTTTTTATTTCTTTATTAGATATCAGTAAAAAATGGTTATTTGAAACCATAGCTTTTAAAACAAAACCTTCTCATAAAAAAAAGAGTTCTGCTTCATGTACCAGTATATTTAAATAATGAACATTTCAGACTGAAGGTCCTAAGAGAAAAATGTTTATACATGTGCATATAATGAAGTATATATTATCTGTTTATTTTTAACTGGTTAATGAGCAGAGAAAGTTTGTAAATGTCACAACAAAAGGATGTAAATGTGGATTAAGAGGAAAAAAGAAAATGCCCATTTACATTACAAATACCAATCAAATTGAGCAATTATTGTTGCCAATGACAAAAAAAAACAAAAACCAAACCCTAAAAGAAAACAACAAAAATCACACACAAACTACAAAGCCACAACATTTTTATTGCAATTCAAAATAAGCAATCATAAAACCTGAGAAAATTTTCATGTATAACTGAGATTTTGAAACCTGATAATTTCCATGTGACATAATGTTATGTAATTAGTATCCCAAAGAGGTAAACCCAATTTCATAGCCTCATGACATTACAAAAACTTTAAAATAAAAAGCAGAAGTCTTGGCTTATTAAATAAAATGTAAAAGACAAAAGTTAATCCAAAGTCAGGATGAACAATAATACTTTATGCTGAATACTTCGTTTAAGAAGTATTTATCCTTTAATCGAAATACGATTTTATACAAAAGATCCTTAGCCTTGAGTTCAAATTGGATCTTTGAAAAAAGATCATTTATCCTTGAGTTTTAGCTGCCCTTTATACAATCCTGTATCCTTGAGTTCAGGTTGGATTTTATACGTACATACCATCTTTTATCCTTGAGTTAAAATTGGATTTCATACAAAAGACCCTTTATTTTTAAGTTCAAATTGGATTTTATAGAAAACATCTTTTATTCTTGACTTGAAATCCCCTCACCAATTGGACAACTACAATAAAATTGTCAAAATAACATCGACAAAAGTTGACCCATGCACAATTTCTTGAACTTACCTTCCAGTGCCAGGGCTCTCAGTTAGAAAAGTTCTCTTATTTTGAAGCTTTAGTGGTTTTCCTGGTCTTAACAGTAAAAGTATCATTAAGTTGAAAACCCTCGAAGATCTACAGAACATAAGGAATATTATCACTGATAGAAAACTCTGGAGAGATATTTATTTACGTATAGGCCTTTGTGTATATATATAAGAGAAGCTCCTAGGCTGACTACTAGGCTGCACGTCTCAGAGATATCTATGGACAACAAACCAGGTCAAGTGTATTAAGTCAAGTAAATCAATGGCGAAGGCAAAGAATTTGTTGTTGTTTTCTACTGTGCCTTAAATACTTGAATATTTGTGATGTTAATTTCACTGCCTTGACTTGAATTTAAAGGTCTCTTGATGTCAGCATTTAAAGTTGCTGACGGAGATGTAAGTACAATGTAAGCCTTCCTTTGAGGTTTTGTGTGTGTATGTGTGATTTAAGGGAAACAGAGCGTATTCTTTCCAAGAATCTATTTCATCTCAGAATACACAATTGTCTGAAATGTTTCCATCTTGCTTCCATTGGTTGAAATTAGATTCCTTAAACATGAATAGCAGATCTTGATTTTTCATTTGAAGAGGAAGCCCGCAAGCACTTGAAGTTGAAGAATGACTCATTTCCTGTTTCTCCCTGCGTGCTTTAATTAACATCTTTTTGGAAATAGTAATATCATGTAAAATGTCTGTGGTTAATTAACTAGCATGACACTCCATCAAAAGAAGGTAAAATATATTTTACAAAGATGAGACAGCAATGTCAGTTCCAATAAAGATACAGGAAAGCTTTTCAAATTTGCCATTTTCACATGGAGCTTTACATGAAAATAGGACTAATTTTGGATACTGAAGTAAGATAAGCTTTGGTTGTTAGTGGAACGATAAAAGATCCATTTATTCTAAAACATGGTCAATTAAAAAGAAAAAAACATGGTAATTTTCAGTGCATTTTGACCATGTAAAGCCTGTTGTTGCTTAACCAACCTTTCTTCATTAATATCAATTATAGTTAGGCACCGCTGTTTACCTAATTATATAATACAACAAAATGTGAGTTTTATTATAGAATCTTACATTTCGGAGTGACATAATTTGGTGTTTGTTTTAAAGTTAAAGCAAATATCAATACTTAAGTAAAGATCTTGGTTACATAAATCGGACAAAAGATTAGGACATTTCCTAAGTCCTCAAACATACTTGAAGTGAAACAATACATGCTGGTTTAATTGCCACGGTAAATGAACTTGGTAACAAAAAACATACACACGAAAAAACACAAACACAAAAACCCAGAGCTTACAATTTAGTACTTCAGACAAATTTAACAAGAAAAGAAGATCCATGAAGAAGAGAAATTCTTTCTTTTAGTAAAAGATTAAATGAGTTAAAGCATGAAGAGAAAAAGGATGTCATCACCCATTAAGAAAAGAGCTGGTGTAAAAAGTGGAAGGCTGGAATGGATGCTCTAAATAAATAAGAACTGTTGAAATTGGATTATGAAAGATGTGAAACAATTTACCACAGCAAATAAACATGATCACAATTAAATAGCAGGGATGGTCTAAAAGTAAAATCTCTGAAACAATTCTCATTGGCTTAATATGTGGAGCTTCTGGGGGGGAAATGCTATGATATTTCAGAAAATCTGTTTCATATGTAAAAAAATGGATTTCAATGATTTCATTAATGAATACTTTTTTTCAGATCATTTCCTCAAACTACTGAGAGACATTACATAAGAAAAACAAGAAAACTATATTACCATCTCGTAATTTTCAGGCTATAAGCCGCAACTTTTTCTTTGGCCAATGCCTCAAGCATAAATGTTCACTAAAATATATTGCTTACAACTGCAGCATAGTAGGATAATGAATGGCAGTGTAAAGGAGAATTCACACAAAGTTATATCTATCTCCACAATATCTTCGACTGTTTATTACCACTTTTATTTTCATTGTTGTCTACTGGTATTACGATCCTTTTGAGTTCTACGACTTTTAGTGCAGTGCAGTCTCTTTTTGAAAAAATGGGTTGGTTTGTTTTTTTTAAAAATCAGGGTATGCAGCTTATAGTCTGAAAGTAACAGTAATTGCCATGACTGTGACAATAAACAGGAGGAGAAAATGTTTAAGGTACAGACAAGTTTCAATTGCCAGTCACTTATTTTTAACTCCCATCTAAAGAGTTATTGCCCTAGCAAAATCCAAAACAAACATAAGATAGACAAAAAAGAACATTATTGCTGAGGAGACAGTTCTCACATTTATCTCATATTAGTAGCCAGCAGACTTAACAGATCATTGCATTTGTCTTATATCAACGGCATACAGATATGACAAATCTTTATATATCTATATTCCTGAAGAATTTTTAAACTAAAGGGTCAATTTAATATTTAGCGGTAAAAAGTTTGGTTCAGGTGGGGATGGACACAATTTACAAGTAATGGAAAAAACAAGAAACTTGGCTGTTAGACTTATTCAAAATGCATCAAATGATTCAATCCCATCTAAAAATACAAGACTAAGCAGAACCCAGTTCACATGCATTATATAATGTATTCATTCAGCAAACAGTTACATAACAATAGCAATAACATATCATTGAGAACATAACTTTAAATCTTCACATTACAATAAGATGTAAAAAGGATATAAAATTTGATTAATGGGAATATATGAATATCATAAAGTGTCTGTTAAAAACATGAACATTTTTCCTGACTAGATAATTATATTATATCTTTGTTTAACAAAAATCCATAAAAAGATTATCTGAAGGCAAAACATTATGATGTCCTGTAAAATGATTTGCTTAGTACATAATCACATTTCATACTTTTACCAGAACATTATGGAATAATAACATGTTGTGAAATAAAAACTCAGTAGCCAAAGACAGTAATTCTTTAATCCATCAATTATTATATATATGGTTCCCTTTCCTGTGATTATACCACAGGCATGTCTAGAGCCTTTAAGTACGGCTTGATGTTTTCAAACTTCTTAAAAAATCAACAAAAAATACCCTTCAAAAACAAAAACTAAGTCACTTAAATGTAAGTGTGGATGGTGAAGAAACTAGAATTACTTTTTCTTAGTGCATTCAATCATTATCTTAATTCCCTCTCCGTTCTTAGCAGCCTCAAATGCCTTGATTGATTCCTCAAGCTGAAACCGATGTGTGATGAGAGGTTTCACATTCACTTTTCCTGAGGCAACCATCGCCAGAGCAGTTGGATAACTGATGAAACAATTACAAAGTCATGATTTTCTTATATCTCTTCACTGTAATGGAAGGGTGAAACCCAAAATGTCATGTCTCCTGTCCAGTCCTTCAGTTGAGCTATATAACACTTTACATTGTACTTCACTGGTATAATAGAAATGTGCATGTCTGAGTTCTTAGTTACAAAATATGAATGCCTATTAAATCTCAATCCCTGTTGAATGCTTGCCAACAAGCTAATTCTAATTTCCATTTGTAGTTTTGCTTATCTTGACTCATGTTTGCTTGTTTCAGGAAGGACTCAAACTGACCCCTGGACTCCTGAATTAATAGCTGCCGCCAACCTTGAAAGACCCATTGGCATAATATGTTTGAAGAGCAATACACACATGGAAACAACTCCATGGTATCATGGGACATTACTCAAGTTATTTTAGTGCAATGCTTTCAATGATGTTACCTGAGGGTTAAATTCTGAATTGTGAAGATTATTATGCAGATATAGGAGGCTCTAGATGAAAAATAAATGAAAGAGGATGATGGAAAAGTAGTCAAAACACTGGTTGACACATCTAATCAAGAGGTGAGAGATGGTCACAGCAGGTTAGAATATGATTTTAACACTTTCATTGTCAGCTTCTCATAGTGAAAAAACCTTTCGCTGCCAAGGGTTCTGCTCGAAATAGGACAAAATGAGTGTTTTCAGGTAAAAAAATTTCCCACTCCAATACTTTTGAACATGCATGAAATTTTCCTGATTGCTTCATAGATGAATAAAGATCATTTTCATTTCATCAATTTATCAAATTTTATGCAAATTGGGTCACATGACTGTCCGCCATTATTTGATTCTGAATAAAATCGGAAAAAAATCACATCGGGTCATTATTTCCAGTCATTCTAAAAAAAAGAAAATCAACGATTATTACATCCAAATGTGATCAGAATGAAGTAGAGTGGGGTTCGGGTATCAAGGGTGCATTTTGTTGTATTTGAGATTTATACAATAATGCATAACAAGAGGAAAAACATGCAAAACACATGTGGAAAAAATAAACAATGCATGACTATCATGTATGATCAACTAGTAAAGCAAAATTAAGCCTACATTATCTCTATTATCCACTCGCTAAATTTAAATGTCTCCTCTCCTACTAAATACTCCCTGGTTTTTGTGTAGCAGACTTTTTATGGGCAATGGTTGGCATTTGACTCACGACAATGAACTGTATGTACCAAGCTTTTAACTTTTCTGGCACCTGACCCGGTTTCTCGAATCTTCTTAATAAATTTGTTTATGGAATTGTTGTTCCAGCTCTTTTTTTTTGAGCTTTTGAACAATTTGTGAACCACCCTAGCCTTTCACTTAAAATAAAGTCTCTATGACGATTTTGTCTTCTAGGTTCAAAACCATGTTCATTCTTGGATTTAGATCCAGATCCTGATCTTATCCTGAATCTGGAGTTAAGATCTAAGAGCTTTAGATCTAGACTGACGATTTATGTTGGGTCTTTAGAGAGTGTGATGACATCATGTAGAAAAAGGTTTTGAATCAAATTCACTTGTAAAGAATTAATTCGAACGATAGTAGACACTGTTGCTGTTTGATATTTTACCAAGAGCAATGTTCTGCAACAATATTCTTAAGTCCTCTGCTCTCATTGAAAATTTGTGGGTATTGAAATGCGAACGTGACCTTAACAGCTATCGGTGATCACATTCTTACCAGGAGCCAGTCAGCAAAATAAATCTTCCGATGTTTAGTCCATTGATAACATCGTACTTAAAATTCAACGCCATCTTTATTTTTTTATGGATATTTATATTTGTCAGACTTACATAGAAGTAATGTTTCTGGATCTATACCAATTTTCAATGCATTCCATGATATGGATAGGGAAATATTGAGCGTCAAAGTTCCTACATCGCTGGGTGGGTTTTTTTTTTGGCTCACCAGATATATACTATGAAACTATGCAATTTATTTACTGCATAGTAGTTACTCCGACTTATCTATCCTTTTGTACAGAGCTGATCCCTATTGACAGAGGTCCATTGTGAGTGAATTCTATTATCATCTTCATTAAGCATTTAACAGCATCCTACCACATTACTAATTATTGTGTTCATTTAAAGGTAATGCAGACCAAACACACCCAGAGAAGACATTTTGAAGGTTTGGAAAAGAACTCACCAATTAACATATCTGAAGATGCCTCTGATATCCACTTCTCTCACCCC
The DNA here is from genome assembly GCA_028565895.1 of Goniobranchus geometricus. Taxonomy (NCBI): domain Eukaryota; kingdom Metazoa; phylum Mollusca; class Gastropoda; order Nudibranchia; family Chromodorididae; genus Goniobranchus; species Goniobranchus geometricus. The sequence goes on along the minus strand of JAOWAY010422801.1, from coordinate 8,241 downwards.
AGCATTGACAACAGGTAATTCCACCATTTCTTGACCCAGTCCGACGAGCACCACAACGCCTCCTGATTTGGTGGCCTGAATTTAAAGAAATGCATATAAAGTATTTATCAGCTATGTGTCTATTGGCTATCTGGCCATTTCACCTAAGTGGGTGTTTTTGACACAAACATAATTTTTAAATTGAAGAACAGACCTCTAAGCGGCATGTTCAAAATTTGGTAATTTTGCCTAAGTTTCATTTTGTTTGGAGAAAATTTGTCCCCACTCAACAATTATTTGTTGTTAAATCTCCAAAATGTACTCATGGCATTAAAGAATAGGAATCTACATTATTTGTTATGAGATACGAATAAAATGAGGACCTAATGTGTCCCTTACATGTCATGGGTAGGCCCAACATTCTTCGCATTAGCTATAAGGCTTTTGCACCATCACAACAGAGGCAGCAGTCACTTACTTCTCAACTGTTGCCACTAGCTGAAACTTTGTTTAAAATTACAGGCCTCTGTAATTGAGGCCAATCGCATTTTTGGCTGTCCTTAGAGGATTCCCCCTTCCCTCCCTTTCATCTCCTTATGAGATTGAAATAATTGCACGTGCATCATCTTTAGTCGTCCTGATGTCTTAGCCTGCCTGGCTGGGGTATCTTTCAACGGATTGGTGCTAAGTCCTCCATTAACAAGATTATCTCCCTGAAAATCAACTTTTGCCTAAAGTGTCTATTTTGACTATTTCAGTGAGACCCAACACATTGCCAATCACCACTGTACTTAAGTTACTATAACTTTCCACAATTACTATTATCATTATTATGTAGATGTATCAATCTATCTACCTGACCCTTTAACATATTATATATATATGTACTGTTAAAAATATACCCACATATATGGCAGTCTTGATGCTTGGAGCTGCTCCACTACATTCAATTGTGATATCAGCTTTGTCACCCATTGCCTCTTCTACTGCTTGGGCTGTTACAAGAGGATCACGGCTAGTCACGGCCACAGTGTGGTCTGCACCCAGTTTTTTGGCCATCTCAAGCCGAGATTTGTCAATGTCTATCGGTGAATGGGTAAACCAATACATAAACTAATGAGATATTTAGAGATAAGGGAAATAAATAAAAAAGAATTGCTTGTTATTCTAAATTTTATACATTTAGAAAATAAAGACAAATTTAAGACAAAATAGGTCAGTGCACGTGAAAATATGGGTTATTTAACGTGGTAGCCTACATTCAGACCTGTAAACAGCCAGCACAAAAATTATCCGAGCTTTGTTGTTGCGCGAATCAAGAACTTCTAAAGATCCAGATTAGATATAATACAGGCTTAGATCTAGACCAGGTTCCTCTTGATTTAAATAGGCCTAGTAGAACTAGAACAAGAGTTGGGGGGGGGGAGGAGGGGGAGAGAGAGAGAGAGAAAGAAAGAGCTTTTTCTTACCTTTCCCTCATTCTAACACTACTGTGCAACAACGTCAAGGCAAAGAGGGCTGGAACTGCAGAAGACACTGTAGACCTAAATCTGGACCCATTTCTAGACCCCTGACAGCCATAAAACGATATGAAAGATTTTCCTCCAGCTGAATAGGCCTGGATCTACTTTCGAAGATGTTTTATAAACATGGACCAATTTCCTGTCCCAACGTCTTCCTCGGGTAATCCAATGACAAATCATCCTTCCTATTGTTTCCTTCTGACAAAGATCACTAAAAGCTAAGTTCATTGTTCATACTTTGAAGATAACTGTCACGGTCAACAAACACCACACTAGATCTAGAAATATAAATTCTACCTGCCATGTTTCTCATCGAAGCACGTTACTAGTGCCGAAGCGTCACCAAAAATGTGGTAAAGTAAAATCCATATCCTGGTGGGAGTCTATCGTAATCAAAAAAATTCTTTCAAAATTTTCTTTCCCTTCTGCACTAATTAAATTCTTCCGCCACTCTTTTGGCAAATATAAAAACAATAAGGATTGAAAAAAGAGTGTCTGAATGGGACAAATGAGAAGCATGTGTGACTGTACCTCACTGCGCACCATGTGTGTTCGGTACTGGCAAGGCAGTCATTTGGCAGGCGTGTGTGTTGTGCGCGCCTTTGGCTATGTGCGCAGTAGCAAAAGGGAGAGAGTGGAAGAGGCACAGGTCCATTTGGTTGGCAAATAATAGACAATTGCTTGTGCGCTTGAAGTGCAATTGTATTTTAAGAGGCGTTGGTTTTCATGGAGGGAGAGAGGCGGAGAGAGTAGGCATGATTTTGGCTGTTTTGATATTGGCAAGTTTCCGCCAATTGGCTGAAGATTTACAGGTCTGTTGCATCTGCTTTAAGGTATTCATAAATAAGCATGCTTGAATGAATTTTTTGAAAAAAGGGAATGATGGTACAAATAATGTTATATTAACACTTTTTAGCCTAAGTTGACAAAATCAAGGCCCAAGCATTCATGTGAAAAGCTAAAATTTCTGGATCTGACCAATTGAGTTCATTGACAAGGCAGGAATCATAGAGGAACATCTGCTTTTTACCTTTGAAATCGGTGGAAAAAGACACATTGATTTGAAAACTGTCACTGTAGGCGTCATTGCAAAAATCAAAAGAAATTGATAGTGATATCCTTCTATTTCATGAAAAAGGATGGGGTCCTTTCAATGGTACAGAAATGTGAGAGAAAAAATTACAAGATCTTGCAAAATTTGAACATAGGGTTCCCTTTCATAATGATTTCCTCTCTTATCTTCTTGTGTGATTATACAAATGTTTTCTTGTTTTCTATTTCTTACAATCATCAGTCATATTGCCTGATCTAAAGCTTTTTTCCCTTAAATTCAGATTTACAGAAATCATTACCTGTAACACAGACAACTGATGCTCCTTTAGCTTTGGCTGTTAAAATGTTGACAAGCCCAATGGGACCTATAACAAAAGTAATTTTAAAAAAATGAATGAAAGGATAGGAATTTCAAAGTGTGCCCCCATCCCACCCCCCTCAGCAAAAAACCTCCAAGTCATCCTGCACAACCCACCCAAAACACACAATAAAAAACCCATTACAACCGTGAATGAGACTGACACTGACCCTTCTTGACTCTACAACAAAGGGAACAGAATAATAAATAGTGATTACTTTAAGTTTCTCTGGACGTGAGAGAAAGACAAAAAGAAAGAGATAACCTCTCCCTCTCATGCAGTTTTTCTCTCATGACAAATGGAATGTCAATGATACATTACAAATAATGCTTTCATTTAGAGGGGATCATTTCTCTGTTGGAGCTTTCCATGTTGAAGTTAACTTGAAAGTTGAAAGTTAAATTGAGATCTTACCTGCACCACAAACAAGGACAGTGTTTCCCAAACCAACGCCTGCACGATTGGTAGCATGAACCCCTACAGAAAGAGGTTCAAGCAATGCTCCTTCTTCAAATGAAACATGATCTGGCAGTCTAAAATGAACAAACCAAAAAAGATTAAAAAGATGAATAACTAAATAAATAAGTAAAATGAAAATCAAAGACGATGCTTTTGGTTCACGTTACTTTATGATTTAAATGTTACAAGAACAACAGCATCTATGTACAGAGATAGTATTACAGCGGTGTAGTAAGAGAGTATTTTTTTCTTTCCCCCCCCCGCCAGTAATTCTTACCATAAGTGAGTTGATAGCATGAATATTACATACCAACGTTAAACATGGGGGAAAATGCCATTATTTTTCAGGTTCAATATTTCAATGTAATGTATTGTTTCTAAAAGCTATTTTGAAAGAAATCTAGAGGTCTAGATTCGGCATCAGTAATTTTTATTCATCAATTGTGTATTTTGTGTACTGACTTTGATAACATTATAGTTGTGTAAAGGTCAAAGCATGTGCGGGAATAAGAAGCCTGGAGTGATCTCAGGTACTCCTGATCTTTCTAGTAGTTGGGTATCATTGACTTTTTAAAAAGTTTTGTCAGAGAAATTGAGAATTTTCTTTGCAAGAGTTTTTGACAGTGTTATAAATTGACAGGCACAGATGTGGTGCAGAATTTTATGAGCTTCCTTTGTATGGACCTAGCAAAGCAGCATAGTGGGAGGAGTTTATTCAAAGGAGAGTGAAAATACAGAGGCCAAACCTTTAACTATTCTACACTTGTTGAAATATGCTGTCATGTTTATTTGACAGTAATTATATATTAACCTCTTGACATCTTTGCACACATCAACAAACTCCACTAAACAGCCTGCTCTCAAAACTATGGTGCAATTCCTCAAGCAGACTGTTATTTCAAACTTCTTTGTTTAATCTCAATACATTCATTCACTGAAAATAACTCAAGGTTAATATTTTGGAAATAGAAATAACAAGGAAATAAGTAGTAAACGTTCATTGAAATAGTACAGCGGTCTCTGCCTAACATCCATATCTGCCCATCATCCACATTTCTACGGGATACAAATTTTTTTTTCTCTAAAAATTACCTCTTTAGCATCCACATAAGTCATAACATACACATTTTTGGAAGTGAGTGGAATTTTTTTTTTTCCTGACCACAACAAAAAAAAAAAAGTGTTAAGAGCCGGTAGTTCATTTCAAACAGGCAGAAAAAGGGGAATGCCTAGTGGTACCATGCAATCTATATTAAAAGAAAACACTTGTCACTGTCTCAAATCTCAAACCGATCAATCAGACTCGGCTAATCGACATTTCTAAGTTTCTGTAGGATGTATATGTTAAGCAGAGAACATTGCACAGCTGCAAACTTTCAAAAATAAAATAAGGAATGCATTCAAATGCCAAGTTTAGCGTGAGGAGATAAAACTGTTGAAAATGGGCAAGTATTACATAAAAATGTAGAATACATTATTTCTAAACTCAGCTTTCATTTACGTCTATTGAGTAAACTAGATCTATAATCTGGATATTAGATTCAGTTCCACTTTTAAGCTGTTTGAAAGAATTGAGATACTGTTCCTCTGACATCTCATCAGCTATACAGATCTGTATTGAATTCCTCAAAAGGATGAAAGACATATCTAATGAGATGTGTCGAGGCTAATTAGGGTGTTTGACATTAGCCAAGATGCCCTGTGTGGCACCTTGAGCCCCTTTCAGCATTCCTGGGCTGAATAGGCCTTCTTGATTCACCTCTTTCCCTTCACAGGAAAGGAGCAAGTGAATCCATGATTTTAGATAAAGATCTTTGATTAAGAAATAAGGGGACAACATAAATAAGCGATATCCGATCGCAATCCAAGCTTATTGATGTAGAAAAGAGAAAAACAGTTGCCACTTGCTGCTTACATTTGACGTGGAAGAAATTATACAGATAATTAGAACATACAAGAGCTCGAAATAACCGTGAACGGAAGAAAGCATGACAATCATTTCATATTGTGTTTTGAATGCCTGAAGCCGCTAAAAAATTATGATAATCTTCGTAACAACTCAGAAAAAGGAAAAAACTGATTTTTTCAAACGTGAATACAGACTGCAGACGGCAAATACCGAACTAGTTCGTATTACACGGACCATTTATAGCTATACCACTATAGCAACATAATGTATAAAAATAAAAGAGAAATATAAGCATAAAAGAGCTTACTTGAAGCAGAAGTCTGCATCATGAACATAGAAGCGACACAGATTGCCATCATATGGGGGCGTGGCGCAGAATTTCATTTCAAGACATAAATTGTATCTGCCTGTTTTACAGTAATTGCAAACACGACAAGGCACACCTGGTTCTATGGCAACTCTGTCTCCTATCAAGGAAACAAAAACCACGAATAATACTTTTCATCAGCCTAGCGCTAAATTTGACAACAAAAATACTGCACATTTTCAGACTCTAGTCTTTTACTTAGAATGATCTTAAAGGTTTTAAATTGCAATACATATTTCATTTCCTTTCCATGCATTTTGGTACTGTATTCATATAAGTGCAGATAGGACCAATCCTCTTTCAATAAATTCAGCGACCTGACCCTTCATTCTCTAATGCAATGAAACTGCAATTCAGAGTAGGCCCACATGACTATACTCACCCATCACAAAATTATACTTCATAATAGGCCCACTTGACAATACACACCCACCACAAAATTACACTTCAGAGTAGGCCCACTTGACTATACACACCCATCACAAAATTACACTTCCGAGTAGGCCCACTTGACTTTATACACCCTCCACAAAATAACACTTCAGAGTGGCCCACTTGACTATACACACCCACCACATAAATTCAATCTCCATCCAATCTCAGCCTCTTCACACAATTGACAGTCAAGCTGACCTCTATTAGCCTGATTGAATTCCTGAAAATGGTAATGACGGTGATAATACAGTAAAGAATGATTCAATAGATAAGTCAGTTTCTTCTAATTAATACCATCTTTCCAAAGTCATCTTACAACATACTGTATGATTCAAAGTCATCATACAATATACTGTATGATATCTTGATCTTGAATATTTTTACATTTCCATCCTATTTCAGACAATTTGGTCAGTAAGATGATTTCATGAAAACTTGCTTTGTGCCTTGTTTACTTAGAGGTGTGAAGTCAATTCAGTTTATTTAACTTTTTGTTCCAGCAAGAAATTAGTGATTTGACAGAATGAAAAATTACTTATTCATCTTATAGCAACAGTCATGAATTTATCCTGTCCTTCATTAGTTCAAATATACATTCATTAATTCTCAAGCAAATTAGTTGATTTATCTAAATGATTTTTCATTACCCTATGAATGAAATGCATTCTGAATACATATATTGTTATAATTATAAAGAGGCTAAATGAAGGATAAAGAAAATAATGCTTACATAGATACATAGTAAGAGCTAAATAGTATCAACAAAACTGCAGCAGATAAAGGTTGGAAACCATTTTTTTTTTCTCTATTTTGTCTCTCTTTTCTTCTCCTAGCTTTAAGATGAATAAACCAAGCCCTTTCATCCAATCATTTTATAATGACAGTCTTATGTCTCAATATCACATGCATTCTTCAAGACATCTTACTCCATCTACCAGAAATTATCTTTGTTTAGATCATCTGAATACGGAGAATAATGAGTTTCATTTTAGCTTGTTTTTCTTTTTTCATGTACTCTTGTCAATTTACTTCATGGCAACTAGAGCGTATACAAAAATGTTGAGAAAAAATACCGTACCCACTGCCAATGTCGTAACCCCAGGTCCGAGTTTACTGACAACTGCACTAGCTTCATGACCAAGAATCATTGGGGCTCTTACTACAAAGTCTCCAATTCGACCATGCGTCCAGTAATGAACATCAGAGCCACAAATTCCAACCTGTCTCATCTCTAACTGAACCTCTGTAAAGTTTTGAGAGAAAATTTGAAAAAGTTAGAACTGTGTGCATCCTTTTATCCTACATTAAAAAAAGCTTGATAAGTTTTCAGGTCTAAATTTCAAAATAGAGCAAGCAAACCTCATATGATAAATGGATAGACAGACAGAAGGATAGAAAGAGATAGATAGATTGATATCTTAAAGATCAATGAAAACAAAGACTATTTATCAATACAACATCAGTTTATTCCGTGAAAATCGAAACAATTCAAAAACTCACGTCCTGGTCCAGGTTCAGGTATTGCTTTGTCCTCCTAGAAAAATGAAAAGAAAAAAAAAAAAAGTCACAGGTTTTGAGACAGATTTATACTTGCTAGCTAACCTTACATATCTTTGGACTTTTAGAACTCCTCTGATTCTTCTTGGCCCAAACAATTCCTATTAAGGGCTCTTACATTTAGTCTAAGATTTTGACAGAATGAGGACAGATTTGTCTGTAACTCAAACTACTTGACATGGTATATTCGAACAGGCAATTTTGCAATCTGTGCTGATGTCAATCTATAGTACATCGTGGAAATGAAAGAGAAACAATGATGGAGATTTTTTGCTTCTGAGAATAAATGGCGCACTACACCTAAAAGGGCTAGGTTTGATTAGTATTAGGTTCTACGACCCAAAATTTCAACCAGAAATTTATGGTGAGCAATAAGGATGTGACTGAGAGGAGTAGGTGATCAGTGTCTCATGCTTGCATTGAGTTTTGATTATCCTGTAAAAAGCAATGCTCATGCAACCTCAAAGCTAAGACCAAGGACTACTGTATGAGCTAAAACATTTATACAAGCTACCATCTCCAAACAAAATTTATCATAATCATTTGCCTACTGGATTGACATTCTTCTTGACGTATGTATGTATGTATGTATGTATGTAT
>JAOWAY010422690.1:0-14143 GCA_028565895.1 Goniobranchus geometricus | reverse complement strand
TGACAGAAAACAAAGACACTGTTAGTAATCAGGAAGAAATGGAAATACTTGAGGAAGAAACAGAGGCCACTCATAAGTTTCTACCAACTATGGACAAACAAAGAATAGATGGATTATCCCTCATGCAGACTTGGCCTCCTGTCCCATTTTGAAACAATGCCTAAGTGCGGACAGGATCCTTACTGGTGGAAAGTGCTTCTTTTGAGCATTAAGCTTCGAGCTCTCTGGTGCTCAATTTCATCATCTCACACTGCGCAACAAATTGCTCAGTTTTCTGAATTTGGGTTTTCACAAACCACCTAAGGATCAATGTGATGAGTGCACAAGCTTTAAAATGCCAATCATGAAGATCAAGAGGCTATACAAGAGAGAGAAATTTGACAGTCTTGTTGAAAACATTCAAAAACTTAAAAAATTACAGAGGCTGCTAAAGGGAGAAGTAAAACAGACAATACCTTTAAAGCGATCTAGAACAGCAAGCAGGGTTTGGTTGTTAATAATAATAAATATTGCAAAATGGATGCCTGCTTGTTTAGGGGAAATGAAGTTTATATGATGTATTTTGTAGCCTTAAAGCATGTGTACAGGGGAAAAAAAAGCTTAAAACTTTGTTGTTGTTTTTTCGTTGTAGGCAAAATGATAAATGCTGACACAGATATTGATGAAAAAGACAGACCTTTGGCTGAACTTTGGAGAGATATAAATATACATGAAAGCGCAGACAACTCTGAACATGCTGAAAGCAAAACAAGCCAGCAAGATAAAGTAAAGTTAGTCCCGTACCCATGACTGAGTATAGGGGAATTAGGGAAAGAGCCCTAATTATACTAGGCATACAGCATAATGTGGTAGTTTGCCATTGCTTTCCACGCCGCCTTTACTTCCGCAAAGTCTAGAAAGACCTAGCTACCCATTTATACAGCTGGGTTTGAACTCGGGCCACCTTGCATGGAAGTCAGCCGCTCTACCAACTGAGCTACCAGGCCATCACAATAACAAATGTATATTATATAAAATCAGTTTTTCTTGTACTGTTTATTCGAATTCATCATTGTAACATCAAACAAGAAGGACAGACATTATCCTCATTATGGTGTTTGTATGTTATGATTGAATAGAGCAAATCAAATGTTAATTCATTTTCAGATGACAGTCAAAGTAAAGTCAGTCCCATGCCCATGACTGAGTATATCAGCCGTTTTCATTGGAAAGGGCCTATAATGTCTCTGGATGGCAACTTCATTTCGGCGTTATCATGATAAACAGATTGCATCTTGCATCAAAGACCCTTTTAAAAATTATAAAACGCCTCTTATCATTACTTTCCAAATTTTAATCATACGGTTTGTTTTGCCTGAGTGTAAACTATAAGAAAATGGCAAAAAATGATCTCTGTAAATTTTCCATTATACGCCCTTTCAAATGAAAAAGGCAGTATGGGGGAATTAGGGGTAGAGCACTAATCATACTATGTATACGGCGTGGTAGTTTGCCATCGCTTTCCATGCCGCCTTTACATCCGCAAGTCTAGAAAAACTGAGCTACCCATTTATACTACTGGGTGAACAGAGGCCCCTGGAAAAAATCCACTACCCGGCTGGGTTCCAATTCGAGCAACCTTGCATGGCAGTCAGCCGCTCTACCACTTGAGCTTCCGGGCCACCGTATTTAAAGATTACTACCAGGAAATGCTAACAAGAGAAAAAGAGAACTACATCCTACTTATGCGGTCATTTAAACATTTTATTGGACAAACCACACATGGCTTATGTATGAAAAATACCAAGACAGCATACAAAACCGATCTATCATAACCAACCAGATTGTCTTCAGTCTCCTGTTCTTTGCCGTCATCATCACTATCTTGTTCCTTCTCTTCTTCATCAGATTCGTTCTTTCTTCCCTTATGTCGACTCAAAGGGCTTTTCTCCTGTCTATCGTTGTTCACCAAAAAGGAATCGTTGAGAGTATCATGGACCTGAAAGTTATATAAAATGAGGATAATTAAATACAGATTTTTCAAACAGAATACGGCCTCAAGAGTAAATTTTGTGCTATTTAAGCCATATTTGTTAAAATAGAAAAAGGACCATCTCAACAAGAGGGATAAGTTTAGAGTAGCATGTATCTGAAACAAGTGAGAATAACTCAGAATAGATAATAACATCATTTACGTCTTCACTTTTGAAAATCAAAACCGTCTATAATTCTGTAAAATGCAACTTCTTTCACTGACCGGCCTTCTTTGACGCATGCTCCGTCTAGTGGAAACGCTGGCTTCAGAATCCACTACATCTTTTTTCTCACGAGGCAATCTCTTGGAGTTCTTTCTGAATCTTTCTTCTTCGGCTTCCATCATTTCCTTTTTCATGCTCCGAGACGTTGCAATTCTTTCATCAAACCTTTTTGTTGACATTTTTCTAATGCGCATTTGAATTTCTGTTTTCAAATCAAAGATAAATAGTCAAAGAGTGATGCATGCTGGGAAGAATGACATAATGATTTATGTTTCAATGTTAAAAAAGATTGATGAAGCATTTTCAAACAAAATGCTGATCACTTGCATTCTTTTTTTACACTTGCAATTAGTTCTCTACTTTGAATTATTTATCAGTCAGTGTGTTGTTGTGTAAACTTTAAGTGATAAATTCTGAGATATAAGATTCTCCGACTAAATGTCAATATATTTCAATATGAGGAGGATTTCAATACCTACACTGTCATTGTCATTATGCAGGCACACAAACACACAGTCACAGAAGTACAGACTTAAATCAGGAGCATATGGTGGTCTAGATTGAGAAAGTTTGGCAATGTTCAGAGGACCTGTACCTGGCCAGATCTGGATTTTATAGAGTGCAGAAAATGGCAGAAGAATCAGGCAGTAGGAAAAACAAAGAAATGGTACCAGAAAACAACCAAGGAGGATGTGATTGCCACTTTTGCACGAAAGAAAGGAACCAATTTGAAACAAAAGTTGCCTTATATCTTGAGCACATAAGGCCTAACCAAATGAGAAACAACATTCATACTAAAGACGAAAGAGACAACAGCAAGTTGTATCCTTTCAACTGAACCTGTTGAAGAAGACAAAAAACAAAATGGTGACTCACCATCGTCTGAAGAGTCAGCATCCAAGTAGTATGCCCTCCTGTAAAAAAAAAAAAAATTACATAAAAAATATGAACTCAAAATCTGGAATTGACAAAAAAAAAAGTTGAAATGTGCAAATATTACACAAAATGTGTTGCTACACTGTCTGACACAAATTAGCTTGTACTATGAACAGGATCAATACTAAGCACTTTTATAGCAACTGCTTCAAGTCTAAAGTTGTAATAATGATAATTATATAAAAAATTGTAGTCTCAGTGTGAAGGAAAATAGTAGCATCCCTAATACACCAATATGCATACCTTCCCTTCTTCAGCTAAGCCTTTTGTGGGACGTTGCCTCTTGAACATTTCTGCAGAACAGCCCTCCATCTTCCGCCAGTCTGCAGTCTGCCTGCTTGTGTCAACGTTGTTCCAAGCTCTTCTACTATATCATATCCTGTTACTATCTTCTGGCTGGAATTCCCCTTCCTCTCCTGCCTTCAACTTTTGCTTCCAGCATACGCTTTTTAATTGTTTCATTACGTTTGATATGGCCAAAGTACTGAAATTCTAATCTGTTAATATTCTGTAATAGCGCTGCTGATTAAATGTCAATTTTGGTGATACAACACTTATGATCTGGATTCCTGTAAACCACAGCAACTCCAATACAGGAGGGTCATGAAACGCAGATGACAAGCCGTGGGAAAACTGCCTAAGCCATGACGCAGATGGTGCAGGAAAGGAGCCATGCAGAGTCAAGAGCAGACGGGTCAACTATCAGGTAGAAACCTAGCAAGCTGACGACATCATGCGTTGGCAAGGCAAGGACTCACTAAGAACCACAGGGCAGGTCTCATTGTCAGACATAAAACTAACCTGACCTCACCAAAAGCAACTCCATGCTGTAAAATTCAAATCTTGTCCAAGCCACAACAAGGCCAACAAATGAACCCAGCTAATCCCAAGACACAGGTGAAGACACAACTGAGTAAAAACCTGACAGCAGGCCAACGTGAAACACCCCCCCACCCCCGAGTCCCAAGCTACAGAACCTAACCGGGTGGATGTCATGGACTCCATTGCACCCACCAGCAAAGAGAAGGCCAAGCGGTCCACAAAACACAGTTCAGCACTACAAAGAGGGCACCGATATGACCATACTATACTGGTTGAAAAGTGCCCAAAAATGTCTATCACATAAATCACATTGATTGAAGGGTGTCAAAACTCTTCTACCACATAACCATATTGGTTTAAAGGTACCAAAACTCTTCTACCACATTGACCATATTGGTTGAAAGGTGTCAAAACTCTTCTACCACATTAACCATATTGGTTTAAAGGTGTCAAAACTCTTCTACCACATTAACCATATTGGTTGAAAGGTGTCAAAACTCTTCTACCACATAACCATATTGGTTTAAAGGTACCAAAACTCTTCTACCACATTAACCATATTGGTTTAAAGGTGTCAAAACTCTTCTACCACATTAACCATATTGGTTTAAAGGTGTCAAAACTCTTCTACCACATAACCATATTGGTTTAAAGGTGTCAAAACTCTTCTACCACATAACCATATTGGTTGAAAGGTGTCAAAACTCTTCTACCACATAACCATATTGGTTTAAAGGTGCCAAAACTCTTCTACACATAACCATATTGGTTTAAAGGTGTCAAAAATCTTCTACACATATCCATATTGGTTTAAAGGTGTCAAAAATCTTCTACCACACAATCACATTGGTTAAACGGTGCCAAAACTTCTATCACATAATATTGATTGAAAGGTGCCAAAACTCCTTTACCACATATTGGTTTAAAGGTGTCAAAACTCTTCTACCACATAATCACATTGGTTGAAAGGTGCCAAAATTCATCTATCACATTAAATCATATGGGTGGAAAGAGGCCAAAACTCTTCTATCACACACACACACACACACACACAAAAAAGAAATATAGCTGACAATGGACCCAGCCTGTCTTTCCCCTAATCGGCCAGCCACAAGGACCCCACACAAAGAGAGTGTGAATACGATTTCACTGTGTAGGCATTCAAAATGCTTTAAAGTGGAACAAGAAATACATTTTCCCAACCTTAAAAATAACTGTTTAAAAAGATAAAAGTATGATAACACTAATTCAAAGTAACACCCTGCTTCAATGTTCCTTTTATTCAATGTTCATGAACTTTCATTTCCCTGAGAAAAGCTGAACAAAGCAATATAATTTTCTCTTAATCTAAGAACATCAAAATTGACCTTAAGCCAGTCCGAGGTCTTAGTCTTGATTCCACAAGTTTGTCTCCAAACATGTCCATGTTGTCGGTACCAGCATCATCACTATTGGGAGATATTCCCTGTCCATGAGATGTTACATGCTGAAAGAAAACCAAGGAACAGAAAGTAAAATATATGCCCAAATTCTTTTGTGATAAATAATTGGACGGGATATTCTGCAGCCAAATCAAGAGGACACAAGTTGAGAACAATTTTTTCAGAGTCATATTTTCGGAATTTGATTTTTGTAACTGCTAACTTTTTTTTTTTAAGGAGGGTAACTGGGCCAGACCTATTTTGTAGACGCACAATTTAACTAGCAATGCAATGTCTGTAAAAATTGACAAACTGACCAGGAGTCCCCAACCAGCGCAGGCTAATCTGAAATCTTTCTAACCTTTGTTTGACACACACTGGCCCCATTGCTAAGGAAAATGAAAAGAAGAAAGACATTCAGACTTCATCCCTGGTCCACATGTTCAGGACTTGGTATATTGAGGACATAAGAATAGCAGACTGATCAGCGACCATTTACTGTCAACAACAGTAAGCTGATGACAGCTGGCCTTGACAAATATCACAAAACAAATATCGTCAAAAAAGAAATGTTCCCTACTACAGACCTAGAGGGAGAGGAACCAGGAGATGCTAAGTGACAGTGGTTTAAAAAATTAACAAACCAACCTTGCAGTCCATAAATAGGCTTACCGTCCCCCCAACCCATGCATAAAAAAAAACTGAATATCTAAAAAAAATAAAAAAATGGAAAATCAGGCTAGAGTGGAAGCTTTGAGCTGTTTGCCCTGTGGCCATTTTCAAGTGTCTAAAGAGGAAAATGTCCATAGTGGTCTCACAGTCTGAATAATAGAGTTGTTTTTGTGTGTTCAGGTTAGGTTTAGGTTAGTGTACTGTCATTTCCCTTTGCATGAGACTACTTAGAAAATTTTTCTATTAAGAAACGGATGTGTAGATGTCCATGGGGTGTGTCTGCTGCCGCACATACATCACAGGGCGTTCCCCCATACCCTCCTATATTAAATATATTGGATGGGTAAGGAATACCAAATATTCAATGGTGTAGGCATTCAAATGCAACAATACAATATATATGTAGCCCATGTCCAGTCTTTCTATTACAAATACTTGACATGAATAGAACTGAAAGTAACAGCTGCCACTTCTAATCACAGAATCGAGTTACTCAGAAGAACCATCCAATTGCAGATCACACATGACTACTAATCCACCTTTCATTTTTAATTCAATTTTCCATTCAGATATTGATTTCTGAGCGAAGCCCCATGGAAAACAACAATAAATTCTGGCATTGACCCTGTGTAATCATAGAAATCTAGAATGGATCTTTAGACCTAGATAGTAAGAATTTAGGGTCCTCGACAATCCCTGTCATCATCATCAAGTACCAGGTATGAGACAGACATGTGCGACCATGACAAGCCATGCACTTCTGTTCAGACAATCTCAGGAAGTTCATGCTTTTAGTTTTCTGCTTTTTCTTTGTCATCCAGTGATTCAAGCTCTCCAAATATGTCACTCTCTGCCTGCCCCTTCTTCATGTCCCCTCGATTTTCCAGTCAAGGCTCGATGTTCAACTTCCTTATGTTGATTTATATGATCTAAAACTTCAGTTGTCTCCCCATAAATAATTCATTTGGGAAACAAAAATAGTGGAAGACTTGTAGGCTACAATTACTCAAGGCTTTTACTTTAGATTTACATAAACCAGTGGCCTGTCAAGTTGTTTTACTCTCTAGATTCCAAACATTCATTATCCCATCCAATTTTTAAAATCCAGATCTAGACCTCTATATCTAGATCCGGTGGGTACTGTATAGAATCTACATCCTTACATTATCATATTTGTTTACTCGAATCAGCATTTGAGACTCAAGGTCTTTTCTGCACCATATTCGTGATAGGCTCTTTCTGCGCATGCGCTAAATTTCCACACAAAGCATTGAATGCGCAACTTCTGCGTCAGTCTGTTTCTGCGGTCCATTACATGGCTCCACGAGGTTCTTGCCAAATGGATTACTCCAAGGCAACGGCAATATATTGTGAGAGCAACAAGATCTCATTTGTATTTCTACGTTACTCTGAAGAGGTGATTCGGTGTAAGAAAACCTGTATTGAAGCCCTAAACCACTTAATGGCTGTTTTTCTACTCTCTTTTTTTCTTTGGTTTTCTATATCTTGAACAAAGTCCATAAAATTCCATCAACAACAAGCATGGCAATTTGAGGGGTGCCCCCCTCATCCTCCCTGACATTATGGGTATTATTTCACATATATGCACCTGCGTTAGCCCGCATTTCCAATATGATTTTTTTAGCTAAGTTTATGTGCTGAACCGGAAATCTGTCTGAAATGCACCGTTTAGAAATTACGATATAATCTAGCATGGACTCATTTCAGCTGAATTCAGCCGCATTGGGTTTTTTTCTGGGGGCATTTCTGTTTGAGATTGTCTTGCAGTGAGTAATATTGACCAAAACGCATGCGTGACAACTTTTGGCATGGCCGTAATGGCAGCCGCCCTTTTTTGGTCATTTTCCCATGATTTCCTTCTTACTTTCATGGCCGTAGTGAGGATAGTTATTGTAATCATAAATGACTTTACTAAGTCTTTGCCTTTCAGTTAAACTTTATTAGAGAAGCAATGATTACAATAAATCTGAAAGGAACAGATGAAAAGAACAAGTTAGAACAAGAAATGTAACAGAGAACTCTGGTGATCCTCTACCCCCCATTTTCTATTGTGTCCGAGTAGGGGTTAATAGTAAAGGTTGATGTTAAAGAAGATAAAGCACGTCTGCCCTTAATGTGAGTCCGTGATGTATACTCATGCATAGTGGTTGCTGTATGATGTTAGTATCGTGGTAAAAAAACTAAAGAAGGCAATGAGTACACAATATAAACAGCAGAAAATGGCGGACGAACGTCCTTTTTCTCCACCTCGCACACTTTCATGGGATATAACTCGTTTTATAGGTGTATTTACAACGCACTAAACTGAGTTTAAAGTAAGTAAAAAAGAATTCAGCTCATTTTTTAACCACTTTTGTTTATGAACATGAATATTGTTAGAGGAGGTGAGTGGCAGGACGATATGGAATTCCAGCCGATTTGAGGCTGCGATGAATCTTAAACCAGGGGGGGGGTCACTGCATCTAACATGGGAATAGGGGTGTGAGGCGGTCGGGCAAATCAGTAAGCCTGCGTTGGTGTCACTGAGAACTATAGATTCATTTTTAACCAGCACCGTCTTGAGGCTTGAAGGCCACCAGGGAGGAATTCCATATATATGGTATTGCCACTCCATCAACATTATAATAAAGAGAGTTTTTTTGATGGGATAGTAATAAAAAGTTGGGGCTTGGTTTTTGCGGGGGCTAAATTAAGAAGTAAAAGCAGTTTTTGTTGTTTTTTTTGTCTGTCAAGTTGTAATTGTCTTTAAATTTATTTGTCTAAGTCCTTTGTCTGTTCCTTGGTGTTTTTATCCATCATGCCACGGATTGAGATGGGTTGCTCGGAATTTCTATTTATGATTTGATTTAAAAATGAGATGCACATTAAATTCCGTCACGTGACTTGACACTCTGAGGAGGAGCGTAATCGACTACGAAAATTTTATGCTGCGATTCGGTAACCCAGTAGAAAAAGGTGCCTCGCTCGAACATAGTATGTGAGTATCGGGGATGAAAATCTTAAGAAAGGAATAACACGGCAAGACATAAACAACAGAAAATGGTGGAGGAACTCGTCTTTTTTCTCCACCTCGCACACCTTGTTGGGCTCTAACTCATTATAGGTGTATTCACAACGCACAAAACTGTGTTCAAAGTAAGTAAAAGAGAATTCAGTTCATTTTGTAACCATTTTTGTTTATGAACATGAATATTGTTAGAAGAGACGAGTGGGGGGATGAAATGGAATTCCAGCTGGATACCAACCATCACGCCACTACAGTCACCAGCAAGCATGTGACTATGCGAAGAATGACCAAGGAAGTGAGAGGCTTATCAGAGCGAAGAGGGCAGGCGGCAAGCTATCAAGACTGATTCCCTGTATCGCAGGTAAAAACGGTTAAAATTGCTGCCATATGTCACAAGCTTGAACGAATCACTGATTCAGATTGAGGCTTAATCATCATTTGGAAATAACGGAAAGTGTTCTTCATGGGCAAGCAGGGTCGATCTAGGATATGGCGATGTGGCGAATGAAGTGAGAACAAGCGTTCAGATTACGACGAGGAGGGTTAACACAAGAAGAGTGCCTCTAAATGAACACGTAGGCCTAGATCTAGATAATCGAGAATCTGGATTTGGCTTCGTCCTAGAATGAGATATATTTGCAAAGAAGGTATTAGAAATATATTTAATTTGTTCTGACTCTCCTCCTGGCCTAGTTAAAAAAAGAGAAAGAAACGGGTATCAGTGTAGGATTTATGTATCAAATTATCACCAAAGATCTTATGGGGAGCAAGCTAGCTTGTGAACGCGTTCCACTCTTCTAATCGAGACATGAGGTCTGTAAGGGTAGGCCGAGAAATAGGTTTTCAAATGCTGAAAAGAAAAACAAATAAAGGAAGAATAATTGGCAATCTTTGAGTTTGGCACTCTGGTCAGCTGTTTGGCTGCTCCAACCGGTCCTTTGCTGCCGCCAAATGTGTCAGTAGGATAAGCAGTGATTGACTACAAATGACCTAGGATGGAAGCCCTTGGGAGGAATCCGGTGTTCATTGAGGACTTGATCAAGACACTGTATGAAACTGGGCCTGACCTGACTGGGATGAGTGATGAGGGGATGGAGCTGAGTTCTTTCTATTTCTTGTACTTTCTCTTCCTGATTTTGTCTTTCCACTTCATTCTCATACCCACCAAACATTTTGCTCACATTACTTTTTTTGAACATGCTAACCACGCATCCAGTTGCCTACATAGTTCTTGATAATAATTCCTAACTGCCAAATCGCTTTCTCTTGCCATTATTATCTCGTTGTCTAAATTATGTATTTCTGTCTTAAGTAATTTGTGATGTATGTCTCAAAACTACACCAGGAAGTATGTCATGTGTTGGTAAGGAAGACAGGCATGGTCCAGTTCAACTGGAAGCAAGGGAGCATTTACACTTTTGTTCTGTCTGGCTGCATGTTTTTTTGTCTCCATTTTCATATATGCTATAAATTGTGCATGATCTACATGAAGAGAACTTAGAGATCTGAAAGGGAAGGGTTGACTCAGTGAGTTGAATCTTGATTTAGGTATAGGCACCACAAGCATTGGAATGTCCCGCATGCCTCCGACAAGCCATTAAAAAGTTCTTTTAAGAAATTATAGTCGCTTTTAAGGATGACTTTTATATCTTTACCCTTCCTTTTGTGTGAATTAAAAAGTTCAGTTAAGAAATTATAGAAGCTTTTAAGGACGACTTTTATATCTTTACCCTTCCTTTTGTGTGAATTAAAAAGCTCAGTATAGAAATTATAGTCCCTTTTAAGGATGACTTTTATATCTTTCACCTTCCTTTTGTGTGCTATAAGCAACACCATTTCCTCTATTCCAGTAGACGAAAATCGATCTGTCAATATTTTTATGGCAGCCGGTTGCTCCAGTTTGTGATGTAACACTGGTGTTTGTGTTTGAATTTGGTACAGCTGTGTTTGCTATTGCTATAATGTTATTTTCGTGGATGATTTCCCGTGATCTCCTCATATCTTTACCCTTTTCATTTTTGATTTTTTTAATATCATTCCATAATGCCAAGAAAGAAGTTGGTTATCAGCATTATAGAGTCTTTTAAAAAACCCAGTCAAGTTCTTGACTCTCCTATAATCAATCACTATTTCTTCTTTCTTATCATCTTGAAACAGGTCAGATTCTACAATAACAAAATCCCCCATCAGTTCCTTCACTAACTTTCTAGCTGACCTCTCACCAGCTGCTCTTACCCTTTTCCTTTTCTCAGAAAACTAATTTGTACTCTTTGCTGTTTCCAACTAAGGCCTAATGCTGCTTTCATAGCTGAAGTTGACTTTGTTGATCGAAGTTTGAAATTGGGTTACCCACTCTAGAGCTTTCTTTACAATCACATGCTTGTGCAAAGGAATTCTGTTCAGCCCTCAAGTAGAACCTCATGTTGGACTGGAGTACATCAGCGTAGATTTCAACATGCCTAATAACATGTTTTGTTGGTGTGTGTCGGTCGGCTTTGTGTTGTTTTGTTTCTTTTAGTTATTTTAGTTGGTCATTTGTATGTTTGGTTTTCTTGTGGGCTTTTGTGTGTGTGTTTGTTTTTTCTTTTTTTTTTTCATTTACCCGTTTGAACTTTGGCTTCATCACAGATTGAGCGAAAAAACAGAGACAAAGGCAACCTCCTGAACTTGAAATTAATTGTCTACGAAATTCCTCTGCCATCTTTGGGTCGTCATAATATTAGCAGACATCAGTAAAACATCGAGAGAGCAATAAGTATTAAAAACTCTAGTACGTATAACCTCTTCTCCGAACCCAATACAAACATAATATACATGTACACACAGAATATTTGCACCTGTCCCTATCATACACTAGACCTGAACTTGAGCGTGTCCTGAGCTTCATCATATCCAGTTACATCTGAGGACTGCACGGGGTGGGACGAAGGTGGACAGTACGATATAATGTACGCTTTAATAAAACCCTTTATCTTTTGAAGAAAACTGGAAAGTCTAAGCCTTTGAAATTGTGCCTAAATAAGAGTCTCATCTTCTTTTGTAAGTATTTATCTTTAGCCCTAGATTCCTCATGAAACGTAGAGCCGTTTACATAGCTCCCCAGGGCATCATTCCCTCGGTCCACGTCTTTCTATCAACCTCGTTTTCAACATCGGTTTTCTTCCGCCACATCCGGTGTTATCTTCACACTTGATGTTTCCCTTCGGTTCCTATCAAGGTCAATGGCTTGTCTCGTGCCGATGGATTCTGGCCTCGTGCATTCTTGGAAACAATCCGCCCTTATCCTCTATTCCACTTCTCTGATAATTCATAATTTCCGGTTTTGTCCTAGCCCGTTTTAAAGGCTGAGTACTACAGTGTCATTGCGTATGTTTGGTTGAACTTATGTAGATTAATGCTCTACGTTTGAAAGTATTTGAGTGCGGAGCATTTTTAATTGTGTCAAAGCTATTGCTGTATGTTGATGAGAGATGTCAATTGATGAGAGAGGCATGTTATGTTGTATTTTGATTAGAGAATCAATTTATGTTGTATTTTGATGAGAGAGGCAATTTGATGAGAAAGGCATTTTATGTTGTATTTGATTAGGAAGGCAATTTGATGAGAAAGGCATTTTATGTTGTATTTTGATAAGGAAGGCAATTTGATGAGAAAGGCATTTTATGTTGTATTTTGATAGAGAGGCAATTTGATAAGAAAGGCATTTTATGTTGTATTTTGATGAGAGAGACAATTTGATGAGAAAGGCATTTTACGTTGTATTTTGATTAGGAAGGCAATTTGATGAGAAAGGCATTCTTTGTTGTATTTTGATTAGGAAGGCAATTTGATAAGAAAGGCATTTTATGTTGTATTTTGATTAGGAAGGCAATTTGATGAGAAAGGCATTTTATGTTGTATTTTGATTAGGAAGGCTTTTTCCATTTAGCTTGAACCTTTTTCTAAACGTTTGTTTTTATCATATTTGTTATCGTCTCACGAGAAACGTCTCACTCTAGTGGCACTTCCCATGCTTTGTTCCCCTTTTTTTCTGTAGATTTCCGATTCTTCTGAGTTTGACTCATAGATTTTAACATGTTATGTTGTAAACCAGGTTTTAGCCTCAACAATTATGTCTTGCTTTTACACCAACTGCCCCGAATGGGGAGGTCCCGGCTTCTATCCCAGCCGAATCTTACCTAAGACTTTAAAATTGGCCATCTAGTAACTGTCTCCCTTGGCGCTCATCATTATGAGAACAGTTCTAAGACTGATCGACCCGATGTCAGTGCACTGTGACTGGGTGGAGCATTCTAGTTGTACTTTGCCTTTTGGCTCACGTGTAGAAGCACATTAACATGCCAAAATAGCTGAGATAACATAAAATTTGTTGAAAAGTGACGTTAACAACACAAAATAACTAACATCACTTACCACCATGAGTCTATGTCTGAAAAATTATTCTCGGAAAGTTTTCAACGAGAGTCTAAAGTGTTGCGGACGAAGGATCTGACTTTTTTTTAGATTGAATATGTTTAGAATTTGCTTTTTGAATTTGGAATGCATTTTGAAGGTAAAATTTTAGGGCGAAGGGAATGAGATTGATATAAGGGTTATGGCTAAGATGGCCACATCTGGTGAAGAGATTTAACTTTTAACTTAATATGTCTTATTTTTTCTGCAATTATGTTTTAGAATAAACTTGGAGTTTATGAAATCGCCCACAGCAACTTCCCCAGGTCAACAAGCCACAACACAATTGGACTGTTCCATGTAAAAATAGAACTTGGCAGGTTAGAACGCAGTAGACAGGTCAAGGTGATACATGAAAAGAATTCGTCCAGCAAACCATTATCGTTATTCTTCGCACCTAAAAAGCATTGCTGCCTTCCTGTGTTTTACCCATAGACTTTTCACAAAACCAACTGGAAGCAATGCTCAAACTTAAGTTTTAGAGTTAAGTAATTTCAAACGTTTGAGAGAGAGAGAGAGAGAGAGAGAGAGAGAGAGAGAGAGAGAGAGAGAGAGAGAGAGAGAGAGAGAGAGAG
>JAOWAY010422579.1:0-14151 GCA_028565895.1 Goniobranchus geometricus | reverse complement strand
AGCTCTGACATAAGTGATACAAAATTCCCCATACCTTCAAGACCATTTAAGAGACCAAAAACAACACCCCCCCCCCCCCCCCCCACAAAGAAAAAAAAAACAACAAAAAAAAACTCTACGATTTGACAGTCAAGGGACAGGTGAAGGTGATGGTGGAGGCACAGCTGACTGACGGGTTTTGGCCCGCTACAGTCACCCATCCGCCATCCTTACTCCCGACCCCCCTCAGTGAGCACCAGCAAAGCTCGATAGAGCTTTACCTGGAGCTTCGACCAAGAGCAAATGGAAGCTGAGCACATAACTTTGGTAAACAAAAAACAACAAGAAGAAAAACCCCATACACACAAAGAAAAAAAAAACAGAAGTAAAGACAGAAAAACGCTGGCAGCTCGTTAAATCACCCAAGCTGTATTCAATATGGGCTTTTTCCTGTCCGGTTACACCCAAACACAGGTGACAGAGTTTACATATTAGAGAAAAAAAGGGATTGCCGTAAGGTCCCTCTGTGGGGATGGTACCGTTTGTAGCGGGTGCTACTATAGGTGAGCACTACAGTAACATAATGTCTTAGGGTAACAGTATCCTATTTTGTTTGAAATTAAAATGTATATCAATATTAACTGATGGCTCATTAATAATAATTTTTCTTTTACACATATAATTTTATGATATTTCCAAAAGTTGAAATCCTAAAAAGATTTCACTGTTACTATTTTAGCAGACTAAATAAATTTAAAGAGAATAGGCTTAATCAGTAAAGTCAAATCTAAAATTGTCTCATATTTCACAATGCCATCAAGATGATCCTTTACTCTGCATGCATACGATTGTACTTTTTGAATGTATGCTTGAGTCCCCAAAAAGGTCAAGAGCTTTATATTTACTTATCTAAAACGAGATCATAAACTTGAAGGAAGAATAACTTAGTTGCTAGATACAAATTTGACAAGGAACACTTCTGTTATGGCTGGATAGGAGAAAACATTATATTTCAACAATCTACCTGAATGATGTGTCAGAAGGTAAAGGACCATTACAAGAAACAGTCCTTGGTTGAGTTTCACATGTCTTGTCAATACCCACATGAAAAAGGACATCTCCGTCCGCACTGCCATTTTCTGAAAAGCAATAGTTTTACGATAGACACTATTAGTTTACTATAATATTATTATGAATATCTTATCGTTTTGTAGAAGTCAATGAAAGGCATGGATTATGGACTTATAAATGAGAACTAAGAACTTTTCTTGGATGTGCATACAACTTACAACCTTGTACACAGACTTTTCAAACACAAAAAAGATTACATCTTGGCACTTTGATTTCAACGAACCAAAAGACAAAACCAGAGTGGTCACCTATGCATCAATAAATGACTTAAAATCTTCTCCAAGCGGCGGGGTTCAAAGTCCATTTATTTGGACTGCATTATCACGAGGTTACGGGGAAATAGAACTACCCTGTAAGACTGGAATGGCACATAATTTTTTTAGTTTTATACATACAACCGAGGAGAGATTTTCAGACGCAATTTCTTATAAATTTGAGGATTTTAAGGGCCTAAAAGGCAGATGTCGAGGACCACTGGTGTGACCTGAAAGTGGTGTGGATAACAAGGCAAAGACACAATGGGCAAGAAGGCACACTAACCTATTGAAATGACTTTTCGAGAAGCACAAAAGATGAGTAAAATGAATTTACTCTCTACAAGAATTAGAGCAAACAAGGCCCATTCTTCCGTCATATACAGAGGACAATGTCCAGGTGAAGAAAAGATTACGAATTGATGAGAGACCTCCAACAGACGTATCCATGCTCCATCTCATAATTTACATGAAGTGACTTTAAACTTAAAAATCTTTCAGATGCGAAATCGTTTATTAGAGTCGCAGCAAGTTAATGTAAAAACTGTTCAAATGAAATTAACAAAATAACTACAAAACTTCATATTATTGTAAAGATCCTATAATATCAATGTTTTATTGGTGAGTAAATCTGTGAAGAATGCAGGGTAAAAGACAGGACAATTGAGAGAAGCAGCAAGTCCAGCGAAGATGGGTTTATTATAGCACAGGCCTAAGCAAGCCTTGGAAGTCAGCAGCCATGCTCGAGCCTATGGGAAATTGTTTATCCAACGTCACTACATGTAATGTAAGGTTTGCCCACTCTCTCCATTTTGAAAATTGCTAACTTGCAAATTTGACTATTCATTTTCCAAACATTTCATTCTTTGTTGAATTCCATAGGGGAAACCTGATTCATTTACTCTGATCTGATACAGACTTTCAACTGAACGGGTTGAATTAGAGTAATATTTTCAATTGGGGAATTAATTTGTGTGATTCAAAAGTTATAGCCATTAAAATCCTCTTAAAATTTTGTCTCCCAGTATTTTATAGTCTTTTCATATTCGTCCTTCAAGGTCACTCATGTCCTTTTCCAACCCCCATAATACAGAAATTTGAAGCCATCTTACATGTTCCTGGCTTAATTCCCCTTCTTTCACCTCTTTTGTACTGTGGTCTCTGCATCACGCCAAGCAGCTTTCCCAAAGTGGCAGCGTGGCTGTGGGATCGAGGCCTCTGATTTGTAACTGCAAGGTTCCAAGTTTGAAATCCATCGCGCCGTGACGCTTTTCAGTCCCCGGGAAAGACTATTTAAAGACATTTTCCACACAGCCCCTCTCAGGAGCTATTGAGCACCTGACCATAGGCAGAGGAAGATCTTAGCAGTATGCCAGAGGAAGTGCAGTATGCCAAAGGAAGTGCAGTATGCCAGAGGAAGTGCAGTATGCCAGAGGAAGTGCAATATGCCAGAGGAAGTGCAATATGCCAGAGGAAGGGCAGTATGCCAGAGGAAGTGCAGTATGCCAGAGGAAGGGCAGTATGCCAGAGGAAGGGCAGTATGCCAGAGGAAGGGCAGTATGCCAGAGGAAGTGCTCATCATCATCTGATGATCCGGTCGTGATCAAACCTCGTCTTTCTACCTGTTGATAAGAAGCGGGATGGGTCCTGATATAACCGCAGCTTGGTTCTCGAGTTAGGTTGAAAGGGGCTCGGTGCTCCTGCACGGCCGTATTACGGAGTACCAAACTTTCCTTAAGGAAAAATCCCAGAAACAGTAGCACACAAATGAAAAACAGAAACAAAATCACAGTTTTAAGCGGGAAGGAAAACATTAGCCAATAAGTAGACAGAATCAAAAACAAGTTACACGTTTGGTTCAAGTTACAGAAACATAAGACAGTAGATAAGCAAATCGAACATCACATGTACAAAAAAAAATTCACATATAATTAAAGCCTTTATAAATATTTCAACAAGGTTTATATACATATATGCATATATGAATCAATATTATTTAAAACATTTCATATTCAGAATATTGACTTCTGGCTTTTCACAGATCGGAATAAACTGTTCACAAAAAAAATGTACATGTACTTTACAGCTTATTGTAAGCATTCCTGTTCAAAACAACCTTTTTTTTCTTTTCTTTTCACAACATTCAACCAGTTGTTACGAAACAACAGGAGCAACATGATATCAGCCCATAAAACCCAGCAACAAATAAACAAACAAACAGCAAAAAAAACAACAACACACCCTGTCTGACAATTTCTTGGTCTACAACGTATCACAATATAATCCCGTATACATGTATTATAGTTTAAAATGGCACTACATTTCGTCTCATCCAGCCATATTCATTTAAATTTATCCTTGGATACCAAGGATGAAAGTAAGTTAGTGAAGAAACATAGTTTTTTCCCAGGCACGATTGGGTGCTTTAAGGCTCTTTTTGACTACAAACATCGTCTCATTGCCAATGGAAAAAGTAAGACGATGGCTACTTTAAATAAAGTAGAAGAGAGAACATGAGTAGTAGAACACATTTTCAGATGAGATCAAGAACTTGCTCAAAAGGGAAACAGGCATTTTAAAATTGGAATTTACACACGTTCAGAAAAAAAATTCATCCCTCTACAAATCAAAGGTCATGCAATGGGGAATAGAAACTGAATACCTTCTTCCATCTCCGAACAAAACTCTTCCCCTCTGAGAGCACAGGGAGCCTGACAGAACAAGACAGATGAGAGAAGCTCTAACTCAACCCTTAGCTGCCTCTTATGGCATGCAATGGAGTGATGAAATGTGTCGGAATACAAAGATGTCTTTGATGCAGAATTCTAAGGACTTTGATTGATATGCAATTTCTAACAGGTACTAACAGAAACTGATAATTGATAAACAAATGTAACAGTCTTTGATTTACAAAATAAGCATGAACCTGATAGAACATTGGTTTTTAAATCTTATTCAAAATTCAAAAGTCGTTTACTTTGAATTGCTTAAAACTTTTAAGAAAATCAAGTTCGTCAGATAGTACTCTGCCATCTATATATCGGCGTTATATAACTAAATAAAAGAAATGAAAAGCTTTACAAATGTAATAAATAATCTCCTCTCTTTCAGCCTGGCACTGAGAAAGATGTTCTTGTCAAACATGTATAAAATTAATAAACAGTTCATCCAAAAGCATTATGTTGATGATCAATGGATCTGTACTGTTACAGCTTTATGAAATTTGATTTAATAAGAAGAAAAAGGAAATCAAATTAAGTACAGTGGAACCATAATAAACATGGTGGTCACAGTGGCACAGTGATTGGTGTGCTGGGCTTAAAACCAGGGTTGCAGGCTCGACTCCCAAAGGTTGCGGATTCGATTCGCAGTGAAGGCCTTGTGATTTAACCTTTCACCAATTGCCTCTGATTTGTGGTGCTGTTCTTACAACTTTTCGGTTAAAAGCCTAAAGATCTGTTTCCCTTTGGGGATGAATAGAGTGGTAGTTGAGGCAGCTAACTAACAAATCAAGCAATGGTGCATGAGAAGTCTGAAGAATACTTGTCCAATATGTACTTGAGCACAATGCTTGGAAAATATTTTTTAAGATGTAACTTGCAAAGATGAGCTCTAGTAAAATGCTCACTGAAAATCACAAAATTTGCTTTGTAAAAAGAATAGTAAATACGCTGAATTAAACAAATATAAATGTCTCAAATGACACTAAAAATGGAATGTATGGATAAATATCAGATTTCAATTGCATAAAATATTCTGAAAAAAGAACCTTATATTATTTATTTATTAATTTTTAATTTCCCCCTTTTCTGGGTAATAGTTCCTTTCCATCCTTTCTTTCTTGTTATTTATAACAGATCTCTAATAACATTCACAACATCATTGATAGCTTTGTGTAAAAGCACCTGTACCTGTTGAGGGGGAAGAGATGACATGAGAAAGGTATGATTAAAAAATACTGAGATATGTTTGGAGGAGAGTAATATGGGGAGAATAGGAAGGGACTTGATCAATGTGTTTGAACAAATATATGTAAACCATTAAGGGTCTACAAGCATAAAGTTATCATACGCTTAAGTTCTTTGATTGATGTTTTAGGGCTTGTATCAACTTTATTAGGGCGATTTCAAGGCTCATGGAAGAGAAAAGGTAATCCTGCAGGCTGGTTGAAAGTAAGAGAGAACAGAAGTTGAAAAAGGTGCATAGAGGAGGAGAAGGAAGTGGGAAAAGAAGCATATATTTAAAAAAAACAACAAAAAACCATAGAATGAGCATGAGACTCATACCAGCAAAAGGTAACTTAATGGAGAGATGATTTAAAGACAAAAACAATGTATCTGTCAAATAAGACAAACTTATTAACAATGGCCATCAAGCCCCAAACAGTGCACTGTAATAACTACCAAGGGTTTTCCACCATCCTTTGTGTACAAAAGTACTTGGTCCATCTAGATACACCAAGTGACCTTCGTAGTATTTTTCAGTCAAGCAATACACACACAAATAGAGAATAGCCAATGGATATGCCTCACTCTGTATTCCAACAAGGTTCTCTTCATTCTTAACAGAGCCCTAACAAAAGACAGAGGACAAACTCTTACTCACCTTCTATGGAATGCTTGAGGACATTTGACAGTGGGCAGATTCTACATCCTTTCAATTGAGGAACCTGGAACGCACACTGGGGTTGCAATCGTGAGCTCTAGTACATGTAAATCATCACTGAAAATCACAAGTATTGCTATTGCTCTCTAAAAAGGACAGTAAACAAGCAAAATTTCAAAAAAGGAAAACTCTAAAAACGACATTGAAAATGGAATGCAGATATATCAGATTCCAGATGCATACAATTTTCTGAAAAAAGAAACCTTCAAGTTTTTTGCTTCTTTTTCAATAACAAATCTCAAACAACATTAATAATGTTATCTTCAATATTTTTGTAAAAGCACCAAACCCTCTTTCCGAGAGATGACAGGAGAAAGAGTACATGAAAGAATGTTGACGTTTGAATGGTGGAGAAAGATGCATGATGAAAGAATAGGACAAAACTTTAATAAATTGTGTAAAAAAGTGCATTATAATAGTTATGAGATGATAAAAGTTAGTAAAAAGGGACTATAGCTCTATGCAGATGCAATTTAATGTTCTTTCTGCACTCATGCTTATTTTAAAATAAAGGACAATCATAAGGAAAGAAATGAAGTCAAATCACCATGGAAAGTTTCTATTTAAAAAGCATTGATAAAGAATGTATTTGCATAGAAAAGTTATAAAAATTAACATTGCATCAAGAAAGCTCCAGTTGTGCAGTAGAATTAGTGAGTGATTTATGTGCCCTGCCCATTGTTTTCTTTTCAAGAAGGAGGTAAATTTCTTAGATACAAACAGTTGTATCCAGTATGACCCATTTTACAAAAACATTCTCTCAAAAAGTTAGACTGAGCATGCACCAAACAAAAAATTGAAGGCAAATTTTAACTCATGTGGTAATTGGCATGGCAATGCCTACGCAAAGCAAAGTTCCCAAATGAAAAAACACACAAAAAAAACAAAAAAAAAAAGCACAAAAAAAAAAAAAGCATTCAGACATTCCCTAACAAAGTTCAACAGAGCTCATCATATATCATTACCACCATCATGGGAGATACAAGTGTTGACAACACATTGCCTATGAGAAATCAAGCAGAAAAAAGGATGAGGCACAATTTATGACAACAGAGAAAGCTTTATAGACTTCTGTTCCATTTATAACCAAGTAAGAGGGACATTATTCCACCATAACTACCACAAAGCCAATTAGTGGTCATCAGATGATATCATTGCCATCCAAACATCAAATAAATAGTAAGAGTTTGGAAGGGGGCAAATAGGATGGTGGGTGGGGAGAAGAGGTAAAAAGATGGGTTTGAAGAGGTGGTGGACTGTTGTGAAAAAGAAATTGTCTGAAATTGGAAAACAAATTCAGAGGAATGTATAAATATCTCTGAAAAAGACATGAGGGACAACTGCAAAAACATGTTCCAACAAATATCTAGATTAGATACAAGGAAATACCTGGACATTTTCAGTGTAAGACTGCCTTATTTGGGAAGTGACAGTGTGATATGAGCAAAATCTATACAAAAATTGACTCGATAACTTTTGGGAGGTGGAGGAGGCCATCAAGACTTCTCAATGCCCTAATCACCATGCATTATAGACAGGACAAAGATGAGCGAGTGTCCAACAAAGAGCATTAAAGTACTTGAGCTGGAAATCAACCCTCATTTAATCTCATGAAAACATTTTTTCAAGCCCATATAAAGCTTTCATCCAGCCCACACACTGAATTTGATAACATAAGGGCTTGATTTTTTGTGAGCAAAAAGTATTTAGACTGCACAAATCAAATGTCAGATCTGTTCCTCTTGTGGTGAGGAAACCAGGGAGATAAAGAAGGAAAAAAGAGTATTTTGAGAGGTCTTGAAGGTTGATGTCTTCTTAGAACAGTGTGCATTTCCAATTTAAAAAACAGAGACTAGATTGAACAAATATATATGTAAACCGAGTGAAAGTGGATTGACATCTTTCATATAAATCAATAAAGACCTCTTTTCTGAGCCCTGAAATTGATGCCACAGGAAATTATGGGCACTACTGAAGAAAAATGAGTACAAATAAGGAAGTAAGGGCATGGACTGAGTGGTTAGCCCAGGACAATGTGTTGTTTACTTTGTAGGCCTACATATATTTAAATAATTTATGTCTTTGAAACCAGTCTGATTTTGTTTCTCTAGAAGAGCTATATTCAATGCAAATGAAGCCCACAGTGTCATTATCAATCCTAAAGTAAGTTATCTCTAGGTACTTGGCTTACAATGATAGGCTTATTTATACACTTCATAAAAATTCACTTCCATACCAAATACAATTCAAGTTTGACATCAAAGCCAACAATGTTAGGTTAACTAAATACAGTTGGGCCAGTCTAGTCTTGGGTACCCCAAGTCTGAAATTGAAAAAACATCTTAAACCTTGATTTGAGATTTAAATAACTGCTATAAAGAAATGCCTATCTGCTGTACCAAAAAAAAAGGGAGCAATGTGGAAAGCAATAAATCAATATTTGATGACTAAATACAAAAGTAATTTTTCAGAGGCACTTTATCACAAAAATTTCATGGATAAATGACATGTAGTAGAAGGATATCAAACAATTTTTCTTATGACAGGTCAAATAGAAAACAAAGGTACAGTTGCAATAAAGAATTTTTTTTTTTACCGGATTTTTGTTGTTGATGATACCAGGACGCGAGAAGAATAAGCTTTATAGGAAGAAAACTCGAAAAAGACAAGTAAAAACAACAGTAAATTCATAAACACCTTGAGAAAAAATTTCGTACAAAAGGATGGGGAGAAAGAGGGCTGGAGGTCTAAGGCAACATTTTGTTTAGCAGTTCAATTAATCTTCTGAAGAACAAACAGGAAAATTAACTTTATGTGAAGGGATGGAGTAGGTCAGAAGGACCCTACTCTATCGTCTACCTTTCCCTGGCCAAACATCAAAATAGAGAATTCAAAGTCTTCAATATAGAAAGTTCAAATTCAACATTTAAGTAAATATGAACGAATTCCAATTAAAAACAGCAAATTCTTGAACCAAATTCAAATTGGAAAGATCCAATTCATCATCTGAAACTTCAAATTTTACAATGTTGAATTAATGGCTATCTTCTACTCAAGAGCAATCAAATTGGTGACTAGTAACAATTTTTGTTTAAAATTCTTCCCCCAAAATTTATCATGTTACTGAGCCTTAACATACACTAAGAGAATCTGGAACTAGATAAAGACTTGACAAGCTACCTTTAACTCTTCTGAAGCCACACATACCGTGCTAACCTCTTGCAACAGTTTAACGTCAGGGGGCAAGTATTCCCATGTCAAAGCGATACTAGCTATAATATTATTTCAGTAACTTCATAGTGCCATAAAGTGCAACAAATTCATTATGACTTTTAGAAAGAAAAATGGTCATAGATGCTAAGATACAGCTCGGTTTGACAGAATGAAAATAAATTTGGTACCAAGATAGTTCCTAAAGCTGATTTCACGTACTCCTTATAATGAATGAAACAGGAATGGCCTACAGTAAAATTTATGCGTGTTGTCTACAACTAAGAGTGACTGTCAGTAAAAAGCATATCTTTGTTAAAACCAACAAAATTTTTAGATTTCAAAATGATATAATATAGAGATCTTTGGACTTGTAAAGAGATCAAACAGCAGGGAAGTGGGAGTGACAGAAGAATCCGCAGGTGGATGAATAACATCGTAGTAAAGCTCAATGGAGCTGACAAGATGTCCTGTAGTAAACCTAAAGGGATTATGCACACTACACACTAGACTTTCCATTAGCCAAGCCAAGCAAGTTGATCCCATTTCGATTGAGTGATCAGAAATTCATTGCAAGTTAGCACAAACACACACAAGCCTTTTATCATCTACAACATACACCACTTGTTTAGACTCACACTCTTTCAATATAATAAACTCCTCCTAGAGTGGATTATCATGTCCTTAAGGACCATTCTATTTCATAAGAGCGGTGAGAAGACATAAGTTATGACTACTTTTGAATGCCTGGGGGGCAAATGTGAATGTTGACATGCGTTTGTTACAATAGCCTTAACCAGAAGCTTCCCAGGCGGAAATGTTCCATTGTGCTGCATCATTTGTCCTGATTTTTGATTGGTGGACCAATCAGAAAGCAGGATTAAAGTATTTGGAGGCCACAAGAGTGAAAGAATGTTATGAAAGGGAGTTCTGCCTAGGCCTCATGTGAACACCCAGTTGAGTCAGGTAAACCAGTGAACAGCGGCTGGGGTTTCGCAAGGGACTATGAGGCAAACCTGTGTTCAGTGCAGGGTGTTGTGATGTGTAATCCTGGTATACACGGGAAGCGCTTCTGTAGGGTTAATTGAGCGATGACTTTTTGAAACTAGCAGAAAAATTGAATCAAATTGCTAAGGGTTTAACCCCAAAGAAGCGAATGCATTTTATGTAACCCGTGCGAAGTAGGTAATCTCAGCAGGTCTGCTGCATTAAATATAACCCACGACACCTCAATAAGATGAGAAGCATAGAGAGATACATTTAAAGCGCAGTATGGTATAGGACCCTGACCTTTTAAATGGTTACCTTTCAAGATAAAGGTTGCATTTATATAGTGCTTTCTACCATTCTATGAACAATTTCAAAGCACTTTATAATACTCTATCCCCCAGTAGGCATACTTCCTGGGGAGTATACAGCAAAGTGGATCACACTCCGCACAACAATACCAGCCTATTTCTAGGTAGTTTTTTTAAATCTGAGTCAAGTGAGGCAATAGGAGTAAATTTTGTTGCTTGGGGAAACACCTGCGGAAATTAAACCCAGGACCTCTTGATCCCAAGACCTTCGTCTTTAATCATTCAGCCAACCTTATTGTTCCTTCATTGGAAATTGACCCGGAAATGACATTAAGTATAATTTCACCAATAGCCGATGGGTTTTCAAGTTATTTTTAGTCTTTTAGTCTAGATACAGGAATTTTTATAGAGCATTAAAGTAGCGCTATTCCACCCCGTGAACATGCATGCTGTCACTGTGTCAATCACACGTCAGCGGCTGATTGATGACCAATGGACAATACATCCAGTCAATGTGTCAAGCCTTTGTAGGGTTAATAATTTGGCATACATTTACCAAACATCCTCTTCAACAGTTTAAGTGTGTGCATGGCACAAGACAATACACACATGAATGGCTCAATCAAAAAATCGTATACTATAGGAGGACAAGTATTTTTTTCATTCCACTTTTTCACCATCCTTGAATAAAAGTCAGTAAGTATTATGTGGAAAAGAAGCATAAAGAAAGACCTTTGCTACTACAGAGTCAGAATTCTAAATGAGGAGCATAGAAGGAAAGTATTCTTGCAATCATCAATTAAGTACCTGTTAGTTACAGCTGAGGTGATGAATTTTTGCTTCAGATGAAAAGAATGCTACCTCCTTAAAAAAAAACTGTTAATTTTTAATGGTATGTAGAGTTGACCAATTTTCTATGTTGACTCATCAATGCTCTATTCTATTTGATCTTTCCATGTTGAATTTGAAATTGCTGTTGATATTTCAGTGGGAAAATGTGTTGTAAAAAAATACAGATTCTGTTTTATTCTACAGTTGGTTTGTGCTGTAATGAGTACATAAATAATTATGATCAAAATGGTCCAAAGACCATTTGATTTGGTGAATAAGTCTCAAAGGAGATGGATTTATCTCTAAAATCAACCATAACATACAAAATGCTGACCATTTGCAAGTCAACCAAACATGCCAGAAAGATTTCACAATTGTTCTTTGATTCACTAAGTTACAATAAACATCATGATCACAAATGAAAATGCGCCAAAGCACAAAAATATAGGAAAACTATAAGAAATTTCAAAATGAGTTAACCTTAAATATGCATCACAAGAGTATCAAAAATAGTACGGTCTTCTATAAGAAAGCCCAAAAACTATCTGGTCTCCTAGTACTGGCACTAAGGATTTTATTCAGTGTCTTTTAATCTCATTTATACCAAAGTACTGCCAACTGTTGGGGATTCAATGTGGGAGGATTCCCTAATGGCAATGTCATATGAGGGTGGAGGATTATCATTACTCTCTACATGAGCAGATTGTGTGATCTCCTCGTATGTGGGAGGTGGGGTGGATGGCCTGATATCACGGGCTACGGAAGAACCTATATGCTGCTGGGATTCAACTGCTGGTGAACTTTCCATTGCCACAAATGGGGAAAGATCAGTCATATACATTGGCGGAGACGAAGTACGTGT
Source organism: Goniobranchus geometricus (assembly GCA_028565895.1). Taxonomy (NCBI): domain Eukaryota; kingdom Metazoa; phylum Mollusca; class Gastropoda; order Nudibranchia; family Chromodorididae; genus Goniobranchus; species Goniobranchus geometricus. The sequence continues at coordinate 1,921 of JAOWAY010422579.1, read as the reverse complement.
TGAGCGCTCAGCATGGGGCCCAGTTTGTAATCTGATTTCTCCTCTATTTCTTGCAGAGGCTTTCTTCTTCCTGATACAGTACACACCCAGCACCACGCAAAGAATAAATAGAAGAACAACTGTGGCATTTACCACCGCAATAAGAACTCCTAATGATGGACTTGTATCTTTAGCTTCTGTAAGAATGAAAAAGATATAAAGGGAGCAAAATGTTACAATTTCTCAGTATTGTTTTAGCATTTGTTTGATGAGAAATATATTCATAAAAGTTCTTTGAAGAATCTGAGCTGCTTTCCTCATGGAAAGCTGTCTAAATCATACTTAAAATTATTCAGGCCTTTTCTCACAATCATTATGATCTAAATTAAATGAATGAATCATTGTTAAACTTTTTTGTTCTTTACTCCATTCACATTTAAAATTCAAAATGTTGTTTTAATATTTGCGAAAGAATTGAATACAAAACCATAACAATAACACTACTATTAATACTACTAATAATAAGGGCAAACACAAAAATGCTACCATGAGAAATCTAGGTCAATATTAAGTAGAAATAAAGTTCAGGATTATACAATAATTGACTTCAGTTACAAATAAAGAACAACAATAAGCAGAAAGAAGCATAACTGAACATGTTATGTAAATAAATGAAAAATAAACACAACACATGATTTAGAATGAGATGAGTGCAGAGATTCACTTCGTTTTCTCATTCTCTTCAGCCTATAAATAATCAACTAGGTCCTCTGTTTTATTTCTTTCCTGTTTTATTTACATATCTCTCATTTCCCAGTGAATATCCTCCGTCTAATATGTGCGGGGTAGCAGTATTTCTCTGTTCCACGCATAGGCAGCACTTATTCTTTGACTAGGTTCACCAGCTGACCAAAGGTGTAGTTCTAGGTGTAAGGTCAGCTTTGACACGCCAAATACTCATTTGACAAAGTTATGCTTTTTGGCAGGAAAATGTGTCTTCAATCATCTGGTTTTGTCATATAGCCAAGAATTGGTCTGAACAGCGATGTCAGCATCTATTGATTGGGTCATGCTTTCAGTGTGAAGTGCTATGTAACGGGGGTCCTAATATAAGCATATGCTTGGTTCTCAAGCAGGTTGAAGGGGTCCGGTGCTTCAGCATGGCTGTATCATAGATCTTCAAATTCTATAGACCACCACTGAAAAGCGGGAATGCGTCGCAATGCTAGCCAATGGTTTTAATGGGCTGCAACCAGGCCTACATTTGATTATGTATCATGTGCTTACTGCCTCTCAGGCATAGTAAGGGATATCTTAAGTCAACAACATGTGGGCTTTTCAGACTGCTGACATGGGGGCAATGTTGCCTCTGCTGGTTGAGCAGATAGTTCAAGGAATTTGTGAAGAGGTTTAAGTTTTTGAAAAAAAAAAAGTCATTTCCATGAAAAAAAAAACACTCAGACATGAGATGTAACTATGGAAATAAAAAATAAAAAAGCTTCATGCCATCTAAGAATATTTACCTTGATTATTTATCAAAATGAAAATATTACAATTCAACACACAAATTATGATTAAATATTTAAAGACTATTTAAAATATTGTCTAGGAAGGTTTTTCTTCGAAATGCCTTCCCCAAAAATTGATGCATGCATGAATTCATAATTAAAATCTCATGATAACTTGTTTAAGAGACTTGTGGTCAATTCGTCTTATCTCAAATTTAATACAGAATTTTAGTTGATCTACAGTCTGGACAGTAGTTTTTGCCGTGTAAATCTGATCTTTCAAGTAACCTCAAAGAAAAAAAATCTAGTGGGTTTAGATCTGGAGAATGAGGTGACCATTCAAAAGCAAATTTCCAGCTTTTTTTTTTTTTTTTCCTTGAAGACGTGTGTGTGTGTAGTAGAATTTCGGCACCGTTCAACCATAATTTGGTTAT
>JAOWAY010422468.1:0-14159 GCA_028565895.1 Goniobranchus geometricus | reverse complement strand
ATCTATTCATTAATATGTAAGGGGGGGGGGGGTGAATTAAACATCAATGACCACAATGGTTAAAATAAAATAAAAGATTTTGACCAAAGGAAAACAAAATATAGCAAAGCAACATTAACTGTGAGCATGCAGTTCAAGTAATAGGGCTTATGCACTGTATACAATGATACAGGCAATGACTGTATACAAACAAAGATATGTTACAGACATACAAGAGGACAACATACACAATCACACAAAACAACTTTTGCATACAATTTTAGCATTTGAATTCAAACTTCTTTGAACAAAGTTTTATTTTAACTCTATATTCCCTGACCATCCACATCTTCAAACATTGTCTTTTTCAAACAAAATCAGAAATATACATGCATAGAACAAAACAAGTAACAGTATGGGTATGATTAAAGAACTTGTATTTCAAAGTATGTTTCTTTGTTGTCTTAGGGCTCTTTTTGACTCTACCTGAGGTCAACTCAGCGTGCCGGGGAAAAAAGTAAGGCGATATGATCATAAAAAGAGAGAACAGAAAAAGCAGGGGGGAAAAAGATTTTTAGACGAAGAAAAGAAGTTGTCAATGTGGAAAAGAAATTGCCAATAAAAAAATAAAAAATTTTTTAAAAAGTTGCCAATGAGAAAAAGAAGTTACCAATGAGGAAAAGAAGTTGCCAAAAAGAAAATGCAAATGAGGAAAAGAAATTGACAAAGAGAAAAAGAAATTGCCAACGAGGAAGAATTTTCTAATGAAGAAAAGAAGTTGCCAATGAGGAAAAGAATTCCCAATGAAGAATAGAAGTTGCCAATGGAGAAAAGAAGTTGCCAATGAGGGGAAAAAAATGCAAATGAGGAAAAGGAACTGCCAATGAGGAAAAGAAGCATTTGAAGTAAACAGTACGCAAACTATAATATAGTCCCCCTAAGTCTTAAAACGCACAAGTCAGAAAGTGGGTCATGTCGTTTTGGTTCTTTATGACAAGGATGGCTATCCCCACCTCTTCTGTAAGTTGTCCCTATATATCTTTAAAGTTATCCCTGTACATCTTTAAACGTTTAAGTCTGTGGGTATTTATAGAGAAGTGGAGGACATCCATTCTAGTCAAATAAAGCCAAAAAACATCAGGATCCAACTTCTGACTTAGGCATTTAGGAACTTACAGGGATGATATGACATATTATTATAATACAAGGTGTATCTAAATGGAAGGATGATTTACAGGCAAAAAATATCACCTCTCAAAAATACAAAACAACAGATTAAGAAAGTTAAGGTCCTCAAGCCCCAAACTCGGCATCATTCAGGATCCTCTATCACCTTTTGTTTACAATAGTACGCGGTCCATCTACATAACAACAAGTGATCCAGCACAATAAATCAGTTATGCTCACAATTATTTGGATGGCCACCAAATATGCCTCCCTACCTCTCCTTGCAAAATTCTCCCCAGTCATAAGACGCAAAGACGAGCCTGACAGAAGATAGGAGACAGAAAGAGAAAAAAACTCTCACTCAACAGGTCATCGCCTTCTCTAGCATGCATGGGCAGATTTGACAGTGAGAGTGTTCTAAATCCTATCAGTTAATGAATGCAGAACCCACATAGGGAATGATGGTAAGTGTCAACATAACCATAATAAAGTATCAGACCTGATTAGAAAATATAAGATTACAAAGGTAACCTTTTCATCGCATTCCAAACAACTCTCAATCCACCAGCCACGAGAAGAGTGAAAAAAAAAATTATCATAAAGTCAAAGTGAGCTGAAGCAGCTCAGATTGCTGCATGCCCTCCAAAAAGAAAGTCTTATTCGGCAGAGCATTTTTTACAATGTTCTAAGCAATCCATTCAATATTGTCTCAAAGGGAATTTTTTAAAAAAAATTATGATCAATTATCAAAGAACACAAAGAAAAAAATTCAAGCTCTAAATGTCTTTCAAGTATTTCAAGAATACAAAACAATGCTCAATTTTTAAAGCTATCCATAATCAGAAGTCATGTAGCTTTAGAGTTTAAGATAAATTGTAGCAAAGATCAGTCTGAAATAAATCATGAGCCTCTTGTTGAGCTCAACAATAAATGTCAATGAATGATTACTTGACGAATTACAATTTTACAAAACATCAGGAACATTGTGCCATCAAAATGACACCTCTTTAATTCCAAAATGTACAATTATAATGCAGTTGCATAATATATGATATACCATGACTAAAGAGTATGAATACATTTAGAAATTGAAACTAATGCTCTTAACATTTAAAGGATCAATAAGAACACTTGGACATGTAGGGTAGAAGAAAGGAAGTCATTGTTTTTTAGATTATTGACAAAATTCATTGGTAATATGTTTGGTGCTTCAGGGCTCTATGAACTCGACTAGCTCATTTCATTCAAAGTCCACAATCTTAAATTTGAGACCAAGGGAGATGCTTGAAACTGAGTAACAACCCAACAACCGCCCATGTAAAACGACTCCAAACCCCACTTCCAAAAACCCATCCAGGTGGAGATCATGGGCTCAGGGAAACAGATCCAGGAACCAAAAAACCTCAATGTCAAGAGGTAGACAAGACAACACACAAGAATCAAGCTGCAAGACAGTTCGACGTCACAAGAAATGTACCAATATAACCTTGTTTGAAAAGTACCAAAAATCTTCTATCACACACACACACATCTTAAGCACACCGAGAGAAAAGAATGACCATGCCAAAACCAAAGGTGTAAGTTGTTGAGAACATTATAAAGTGTGAAAATCTTTCCCCTCACAGCGACATGGAATATGCTGTGACCAAAAAGAAACACAAATTTGCCAGAAATACCTAAAAAACCAATCTGCTGAGCCAACTCTTCACCACAATGTACGCCCAATACCTTGGTGGAAGGTTGGTTCAGACATATACCACGTAGGCAACTGCGGTTTCCTTATCATCATCGATTATTTTTCCAAATATCCCATCGTTGTCGAACTCGGCAGCCTCACTTTGAAGAACATCGCTAGTGTGTTCAGACAATTTGCTCAATGTTTCCAAAAGTTGCATCGACTGTGTTCAAGTTAAAGTAAAGTGTCATAGTATTTACTGAATTTTGATTTTTATTTCCAAATTTTGAACTGAGATATCAATAAAATTCAATTAAATGGAGAAAAAAAACAACAATAAAAAACACAATTAAAAAAGGTCCTTATGGGACTTAGTTACAGAGCCCAAGTTGCACTGATTGCAAGTGGGCGAATTTCACCAATGAGGTAGGCAAATTTCCTCCAAGCTTGGGCGAATTTCCCCCATCTTAGTCAATAACTTATTTCTTTTCTTATATAATGTTTGATGCAGAGCAAGTGCTAGAATACGTTTCATATTTTCACTTTCTTAATCAAATTCAAACATAAAGCTAGTGTCATAGGGCTGCCTCTCTATGTATTACCTCGCCATGGGATCTAGGCCAGGAGTGCGTACTCCGAGGATTTAGGCCAAATCATGTCTTAATTGAAGACCTGAAAACAACGACGAGGCTAAGTCACATTTTGCTAAAAATAGAGATTTGCGTATCAGCGGAAAGAGGAAAAAAATGGGCTATCTATTAAAAACAAGGATGAAATTGTATCTTCCTGCTGCATTAATATTCAACGGGTCCAAGGGCGTCCGTCAAATTCGTCTGTGGTAATTCCAAGGCCATCTGCTCCACGTCAGACCCTTTCCATGTCTGATGATGTCCGTTTGGATTACACCACACACTGGCCCCTCTATATGGATAGACAGCATTGCAAAGCCAAAAACTGTGCGTACAGAAGCAACATTTACTGCCAGAAATGAAAAGTTCACCTGTGCCTCAATAAAGACCGAAACTGTTACCTTTCATTTCACACAGTTTAAACAACTGAATACAATTTGTGACAAATAGTTATGCTAAATGCCCACCGGTCCATATTTGGACCTTTTTTTTTATTTTCAATCATTAAATATTTGTTTTTCTTTTTTGTTAAATCAGTATCTCTTTCTGTGTGGTTTTGATTGTGAATACTAAGTTTCATAACTTTTGATCAAATATTACTGTGCATGGGCACTAGAGGGTTTGAATGGCTTCTCTAAGGGAAGATAGGCATTATGTTTTCATGTTTGACGAATGGTTGAATGTTGACATACAGAAAAAGCAGCTTGTTTACACATTCGTTTTATCGATTCAACTGGATTAGTTGCGACAAAATAGCTTGACTCGTTTTTTTCTTGGGCAGGCCAAAGCAACTGACATTTTGACAAAAAATTTCTCAAATCACAGATCACGTTGGCTCAGACAAACTCCTTCAGCTTTCAATGGATGGGCCAAATGTGAACTGGAGAGTTTTTAAAGGTTTGTCACCTCATATTCAAGACAAAGCAAGCCACAGTCTCTTGAATATCGGCTCATGTGGCCTTCACATTGTCCATCACAGTTTTAAGTGTGGTGCCCATGGCATGTACTCAATTCCTTGTACTACCTTTTTAAGGAATCTCCTGCAAGGAGAGAGGATTACATGAAGACGACGGATAATGCAAAACTTCCCCTCAAGTTTTGTGGTCATCGCTGGCTGGAGAATGTCCCTTCTGCTGAGAGAGCAACTCAGATTTGGCCTGCCATACTTAAATATTTTGAGGTGATACAAAAGGAAAAGCCAATGAGCCTACTTGCAAGAGCTCCAAACATCTGCGTGACAGAGAATCAGATCCGTTATTATTGGCCAAGCTTCATAGTTTTATTTTCATTGCAAAGATTTTGAGGCCATTTCTTGTCCAATTCCAATCAAATTAACCCCTGGCTCCTTTCATCAGCATGGAATTTTTCAAAGTGTTGAAGCGTTTCTATAGTCTAATACTGAAAGGAGATTATATTGATACTTTAAAAACCCCATCAGACCTAGTGGTGAAATAAATTCCCAAAGAAGCATTTTTATCAGAGCAAAAGTTCAACCTTGGACACCAAACTGAGTATATTTTGGAAAAATCCAAGTTAAAAGCATCCCTTCTGAAGACTTTCAGGCAGTTTCCTTAACTTTGTCAAACTATGTGCAGCCAAAATAATTTGCAAAAGTCCTCTCAAGTATTAATTTGGCACAGAGATCTCTCAGTTCAATCCAGAAGTTATTCAAGAAAGAACAGGCAACTGAGGACTACATCTGCACGCCATGCTTCTGCACGCCATGAAAGAGATGCTGCCTTATCTCGCTGCTTCTGGCCATTTCCTGTATACCAAATCGGCATACATATGTACATACCTTCAACAGATGCAGGGACTCCAGGAGAAAGATCCAAAAGTGTTTCGTGCTTTCCAGGATGGGTATCACGTTCTCTGACAAAGCGACAGATATTGGGCGGTCTTTCAACAGATCTGGTCATAGAGCAAACACTGATACAAAGCGTCGAAGTAGGCAAGAGGGCTTACTCGTGGTAGGGGAATGGGTGAATCTCAGAGAAGTCAGAGGGTGTTATCAAGACCAGCTTGTGCTGAGATGAACGCAGCAATGCAAGAAGTGACAGGTTGTGAAACGGCAGCGAGAGACCAGCATCCAGAATGCTCACTAACCGCGCCAGAGAAGGGATGACAAAGACATCTGCAGACTAGAAATCCATTTCAGTCAGATGAAACTTCAACTTTGCGAAGCATCAGCACTGATACTGTGACAGACAATGTAGTAAACGCTGACAATGCAAAGGAGGTTGGAAATGCCATCGTACAGTCCATGAGAATGGCTGCTGTCAAGGATTTCAAGTTTTAAAAGAAGGATTAAGTTGTGACCATGGGTCTGCCAAAGTCGACGGAAATCTGTACAGTTAGATCCACGGATGTTATTTCAGAGGCTTGTGACAGTGGCCAAAGGACTGTCAGAGGAATTTGGCCTTCCGTCCATCTTTCAGTATGATCTCAGTTGTCCCCCAGCATCTCTGTTTGAGACATCAGGTTTAATGCAAGATTCCAACAAGGCGAAGTTTGCCGATGCTCTAATGTCAGCAGCATCTAAGGTAGCTGAAGAGGTTGGAGACCCTGAAGGTGCATTTGTCATTGATGGTGGCTCTCTCCTGCACAGAATTTCTTGGAGAAAGAATGACACCTTCCTGGCTATAATTCAGACCTATGTTGACTATGTCAAAAGGATATACACAAACCGTCATGTTGTATTTGATGAATACAACTATGGACCATTCACGAAAGGTGCTGCCCATTTCCGACGTTAACATGAAGTTGGGCCTCCTGTCCAGTTCACTCCTGAGATGGTTTGCAGTGCCCGAAAAGAATATTTCCTGGCCAATGAAAAAATCAAGGAGAAATTTGTGCAATGTCTTGGTGATGCCTTAAAAAAAGGCTGGATGTCAGCTTTCTCACGCAGGAGATACAGATACCCTACCATTCATTGATATTACGCCGGATTAGTTCGATAACGTTTATCCCTTTAAACTGTTTAGGTATTTGTTTCTTTTTTCTTTTTTTTTTCCTTTAAAAAAGGACCAAAAAGTGGAGAGGTACTTGTTGTGTAGCATGGAATTGTTCAAACCGGCAAGAGAAAAGATCAGTTACTGGTTTTTCAAGTAGGCATGTGGATGTAACGTTTCATCGTTTTCCTTCAAATTTGAGCTGCGAGGTAAATGGGTGATGGCAATAAAAAGGCAGAATTTCAAACCATCTTCGAATTCATGAATTTGTAGTGAACATTTTTAAAAGTCAAGACTTAACAGCTAGCAAAAATCGAAGAGACGCCTAAGAGAAAGTGTCATTCCATGCATATTCAATTTTCCGCCAACAGCCTAAAAACAAGACACCAAGAAGAAAATTAAAACGCCATTTATCAGAGAAAACACGACCACACTGTGATAAAACTCTCACTGATAGTCTCGGTCATGACCATTTATATTTTTGCACCCCTAAAAAAGAGGTCCGTCTCAAACAGAGGCTGCCACTTTTAAAGAAAAAGCTTATCAACACACGTGCAAGACTGAGGAACAGGTCAACTTGCAAGAAACGACTGAAGGATGTCATATCCAGTTTGCTAGACAAACACCTTATTGAGTCGGAGACTGAGGCACTGCTCCAGGAATCCTACAGTGGCATGTCGCTTGACCTTTTTCGACACATTAAAAATCACTCAAAGGGGGGAAAGCCCTATTATTTACCAAGAGTAAGAAACTTTGCATGGAGTCTCCACTTTTTATCACCGAGGGCTTATGAATTCATCCGGCCAGTTCTCCATCTACCCCATCCACGTTGTCTTCGCCGATGGAAAGCACCTATAAATTGCTCGCCAGGATATTTAGAGAGCATGTTAGTTACAGGTGGCCTCTGCTAAAGCCTTTCAAACAAACATCAACTTATGCTCTTTGATAGTCGACGAAACGAGACGTTTCATTGGTTCAAAGCCAGAATAGACATTGTGGCTTTACGTATTTTGGACAAGACTGGTTGGAAATGCAGTGGCCACCAACGCTTTACTGTTCATGTTGGTAAGCTTAGAAGGAAGGTGGAAAGCGCCAATCGCTTACTTTCTCACCGACCACATTTCCACAACTCAACTGGCCATGTGTGTAAAAGAGGCAATATGTAAGGCAGCTGACCATAATCTGATTGTGAAAACTTTCGTGGCAGATGGTTTGAAAGCAAATATGAAGGCTGCCATCAAACTAGGCTGCAATAGCAAGATCAACAATCTCTGCACTCATTTCACACACCCACATCCAAAATACCCACATGAAAGGGTCGATTTCATATGCGACCCACCACAAATGCGGAAACTTCAGAAATTTTCTGGCAGAAAGAGGCATAATAAAGAGGCAAACGGAAGATGGGGTGAAAACAATTTCGTGGAACTACATCCAGTTGTTACACGATCTCCAAAAAACGGACACACTTTATCTGGCAAACAAACTCAGTGACAGACACATCCACTATGCTAACGTCAAAATGAAGGCCAACATCAAAACCCAAACTTTGTCACGAAGCCTAGTAACAGCCATCGACCATTTGAGAGACGACCTCAAACAACCCCAGTTCCAGGGCTCCGAGAAGACCTGTCATTTTTTACTTCAACTTGACAGGCTGTTTGACACATTGAACAGCAAGAACCCATTTCCCAAAGGAACCAATGTCGCGTTCTTGCAGACTGTGCAAATCTATCTGCTTTCCCTGCAGGAACTATCGGGTTTACCTCTTAATGGAGAGAGAACGAACCAGTGTGTGGTCGGCTTTGTCATAACAGCTCAGTCAACTTTGGATCTTGCCATGGAGCTGTTGTCAATAGGTGACTATCGGTACTTACTCACCTACAAATATTCCCAGGACCATGTAGAGATGTTCTTCAGTAGCATCCGCCAACGAAATGCACGGAATAACAATCCTACATCGGAACAGTTCCGGAATGCATTGAAGAGTTTGGTGATGAGTAGTACCGTCAATCCCTCACGACATAACAATGCAGTACCATTGGATGACACTGTTGAGTAGTGCTGTCTTCTACAACCGATAAAGAAGAGACTGCAAATACCCTCCAAATCGATGCTGAACTGATGAATGCTGATTATAGCCTACATTCATCTTTTATGCCAGTATGCCAGGGCAAAACGCCTTTCATAAAGTGCGCACCTCTGTGTATGCTGTTCAGGGTGTTGAGAAGAATTATGGAATGCTTGGCATAGAGGCTAAAGGGAACCAATGTAGATCACATGGAGCGATTGTTGTGGATTTTGCGCTGTATAAATATAAGACTTTTTTTTTACAGCACAGTATAAGGCTTTGTAGGAATCATCAAGATGGTTGGTTATTGTGTAGCATATGACTGCAATAACAATCAGAGAAAGAGGTCAGCGGTTGCTTCATGTGATAGGAAGTCTGATGTGACCTTCCATTTCTTTCCCAAGGACACAGAACTTTTAAAGAAATGGGTAGCCTCTCTCAGACCTGCCAATTTCAAGCCATCATCATCTTCTCGCATTTTTAGTGACCACTTTAAGCCTCAAGACTTTGACTACACTGGATTCAGAAGACGTCTAGTCAAGGGTGCCATTCCATCAGCATTTAATTTCCCTTTGCACCTTCAACGCACAGAAAATACACCACGTCGGAAACTTACAAGGAACTCCCCTCCGACACCAAACCACCCACCTCTAGGGTCTCTCTCGAACAGATAAGCAGAAAAAGGAGTAAACCATGATCACGACTGTTGTTCAAAATCGCAAGTTGATCCAGAAAAAGCCATGATTAACATGCAAGCAGAGGTAGAATCTCTAAAAAAGAAACTGTGAACGACCAGACAGAAGCTTCTGAGAAAAGTCAAGGCTGCCAATCATCTCAAAGACATAATCAAACAGCTGAAAGATAAACATTTGATAGAGAAGTCAACAAGTAGTATCTTAAGAGAGGCATTTAGTCATGTACAATACAACATATTTAACCATGTGTTACAAGTGTCAAAGAAAAACAAAACATGCTCAACGTTTTGCAAAAAAATCAGAGCTTTCGCTTTCACACTGCACTATCTGTCTCCTAAAGCGTTACATAAATTTATCAGACCCATTCATAAACTTCCACATCCTGCAACTCTGAGAAACTGGCGTTCATAGGTCTATTGCCATCCTGGTTTCTTAGATAATATGATAACCCCAGCTGCAAAAAGAGCGACATATGAAAGATCGAAGTTGTGTTGTTTAATTGTTGACGAAATGAGTATTAGGAAAGACGCTGGCTGGAAGGAACATCTGCACAGATTTGTTGGATTTGTTGACTATGGGGGTGGACCTCTGAAGAATTGTGAAGCTACAAGTGCATTAGTGTTTCTTCTTTGTGGGCTGAAAAAAAACTCGAAGATTCCCACGGCTTATTTCTTAACAGGTAATGTTTCTGGTGAGGAGTTATGTAGCAATATAAAACAGGCCATCATCAAGGCAGGGGAGGCTGGTCTTATTGTAAAAAATTTAACTGCAGATGGGCTCAGATCAAATTTGAAAAGCAGCCAAGATGCTTGGATGTGACTTTTCACTACACAACCTCAAAACAAAATTTCCACATCCTACATATCCCTTGGAACAAGTATACTATATTTGTGACCCACCACATCAGTTAAAATTGACAAGAAACCTGTTAGGTGAAAAGAAACACTCACTTGCAGCACTGAAAATGGAACAGAAACAAATATCATGGCACTACCTGGAGCTGCTTCACAAACTGCAAACTCAGGATTCTCTTGTATCTAGCCAACAAATTGAAATCCCAACCCATTCACTTCGATAATGTGAAACTCAAAGTGCGAATAGCTGCCCTAACAATGTCAGCGAGTGTTGCAAGCGCTATCCATCACATTAGAGATGATTCGAAGTTAGAAGATTTCAAAGGACCTGAGGCCAAAATAACCTTTCTTCGGTTTATCGACAAGCTGTTTGATATTTTGAATGCAAGGAATCCAAATGCCAAGGGTTTCAAAGCATCTCTTTCCAAACGAAACAGAAAGTCCTGGCACAAATTCTTGTCTGTGGAAGTTCCTCGGTATCTGCTGCCATTTCCAAGTTTGTCAGGAAGCAAGTTTCAGGCACGGTTGGGCTTTCTGATTTCAGCTAAATCAACCCATGCACTGCCCATGGAAGCAATTGATGCTGGAAAACTGGAGTATTTACTACCCAGCAAAATTTCACAGGATCACTTGGAAATGTTTTTCAGAAAAGTAAGATATCGCCTATTATAACATCACTTAAAGGTTAAACTCTTTACCAAAATGTCATTTACTTTTTTTTTTCTTTTTTTACTGAAAACATATTTTTTATACGCATTTGTAATCATTGACATCATTTTTTGCTTTGCTGTTAAATCGGTTCTTTCTTAAAGTTGTTTGCCGTGACCATGTGTTTTACATAATGGGCATTGCTGCAGTAATTAAACAATGTAATAGGAAAATTAAGAATTTAAAGAGATTATAAATACTAATGTTGGTGGATAAAAACAAGGACAAGAATGGGAATTTAAAGAAGGAAAATGATGATGCTGACAATAATTATTATTATTATCATCATCATCATCATCATCATCATCATTATAATAAATAAATAATAAGAACAAATGAATAATAATGATGACAATAAATTACGATGCATAGGTATGTTTATTTTCAAAATGAAACATCTGACCTCTTACTCTTATGATGAAACAGATAAGGCAGAGGCGTGGCAATAATGACAACCCTGATTCTGAACAGTTCAGAGCTTCACTCAGAACACTTAAGATGCAGAACTCAGTTTCGGCATCAACGTTTTCAAATGTGACAACTTTTAGCGAGGATGACCCATTGACCCTCGAGCTTCCAGTGCCAACAACATCACGGCACAACACGTCGGTTTCAGCCTTTCGTTCAAAGGACGATGAAATGAAGGAAGCAGCAAGGTGGCTGGAACATTCTCTCTTTGATGACATGACAGTGACTGGCGTCAGTCATGTCTGGTCTACACCCCAGGCTTTGGCTTTGTAGCCAGACATGTCAAAGATAAAATCACTTGTGGGCATTGGATTGGTGGACTTACAACCAAAAAACACGTCACATCTGGGGGGTTTTATTTCTAAACCGCAAGAACATGAGAGGGCTGGAAAAGCCTGCACAGGATGTCCTAAATGTTGTAACCTACACTGAAAAGACATTCAGAAATGCCATGCCAAGTCCAGAGACCATGACAGAATTGCCAATGCCATATGGATTGGACTTTCACTTACAGAGAACTGTCTTGAGTGCTGTCATGGACAAACTGCTTTTGTGGTTTCCAGCACTCTCTGACTACCTTTTTGGGTATGAGATTAAAAGTGAGGAGAACCATGTTTGCCAGCTCATGAAAAGTAATATTTCCTTCTACCTCAAAATGAGACTTTTAACAGCTGGTAGGATGTACCAAGTACGTAAAGTCCTTGAAGGAAAGGCCACAAAAAGAATGAAGCTGACAAAACTGATTTTATACAGTGGGCTCTGCGCTTCTTTCTTCCCATCCTCAATTATCTTTTCCTTCTTTTCTCAGCGCACTTTCTAATCACCGAATCAGTCACACTGACTCTTTTTAGACTTAAAGGATTGTAAGAGTAGCAGTGATCAACTCTATTCAATATTTTTGTTGGTTTTTTGTTTTTTCTTTTTTTTTTGTGTGTGTCTTGAGTTGAAATGTACATGGATTAGACTGTTGTATCACTGCATGTAATATTAAAGTAGACAAGCAATGTACTTAATTTTTCTAATAACGTGTTTGTTTGGTTTTTTTTGTTTTGTTTTGTTTTTCTTCTTTTTAGCGGGCTTTATGTCTTATATGTATGATTTTCCTTTTTTTTCCAGGTTTCCAAAGAGTGATGAAATTAAACAGCAGTGGATCATGGCCATCAGACGTGAAAATTTTACTCCGTCAAAATATGCCATTGTCTGTTCTGCTCATTTTAAGGAGGAAGACATGGACCGAACGTCTCTTTGTTGTGTCCGCCTCGAAGAAGGAGTGGTGCCAAGCATTTTTGAGTGTTTTCCACCTCATCTGAAGAGGGTCAAGAAGTGTAGAAAGGCTCCCATGGAGAGAACACCACATGAAGAACCAGATTTAGTTTGTGTCCTGTGTCCGTCTCCAATGAGACCGAGTCACCAAGTTGCAGTACAGATTCACTAGAGAAGAAGAATCTTAAATGTAAGTTGGAAACTACAGAGGGTCGGGTGCAATCATATAGGAAAACAATTAAGCTACTTTTACAGTCAATGCGTCGACTAATTTTCAAAAAATGCAGATTTACAAGATATCCTTTCAGATTTGAAAAAGCAAAATAAAATTAGCACCAATAGTATAGACATTTTAGAAAAATGCTCTGGCGGAGTGTTTGATTTACTTAGAAGAAAGGCTGCAAAAATTGAAAAATTGTCTGTTCTCATAAAATACTCTCCTGATCTGCGGAGCTTTGCTTTGACATTACATCTCTATTCCCCTATGGCCAACAGATATGTACGGAAGGCCTTTGATACTTGCCTCCCTCACCCAAAAACCATATCAAAACAGTATAGTAATGTTGATGGTAAACCAGGTTTTACTAAACCAGCCTTTACTTTCCTTGAAAGTAGAGTGCAGCTCTCAAGAGCACAAGGTAAACAAGTTTTATGCAATGTTGTCTTGGATGAAATGGCCATAAGACAACAGGTGGAAAGGATGGTACTCAGTACCACGGCCAGATTGATTTAGGTACTGGGCTAGTTAGATGATGACACTTTGCCAGTAGCTACTTACAGCTTTGACTTTTATGGTAGTCAGTATAAACAGTAGTTGGACGTTACCAGTGGGTTATTTTCTTTTGAATGGTTTGAATGGAGTTGAGGGAAAAAAATCTAGTCAACAATTGCATTGAAAAACGTCATGAAGTTGGTGTAGTAATAGTATCTCTCACTCATGATGGCTCTTTATCTAATATTTCTACGTTAAAATCTCTTGGTGTCACTTTTGATATTTGTAATGAAAAGAAATCCTCCTTTTTGCATCATGTCATTCAAAAAACACATTTATGTATCTCTTGATGCTTGTCACATGTTAAAATTTGTCCGTAATACTTTTGCTAAGAAGTCTTTGGCCATCGAACATGACTTGGTAAAATGGGAAAACATAGAGCTACTGCACAAGCTGCAAGAAGGTCAGGGCCTCCATCTGAGAAACAAGCTTCGATCAAGTCATGTTCTTTGGTTCAAGAAGAAAATGAATGTAAAGCTGGCTGCTCAAACTGAGTGATTCAGTGGCATCTTCATTAGAGTTTTGATTAAAAGAGAGCATTCCAGGCTTTGAGGGATGTGAAGCTATAATCAAATTTTTACATGTTTTTAACTGTTTCTTTGATATTTTGAATTCTCAGAATTGAAATCACGTGATTGGAAATCTCCAATCAAAAAAAGAAATTATGAAATGGTACAGACCTTTCTGTTAGAATCTAGAAGTTATATCCTGTCTTTGAAAGAATTATTCAATGGCCTTCCCCTAGTGACTGGCAGAAGAAAGACTGGTTTTATTGATTTTGTTTTATGTATAGATAGTGTTATTTCCTTGTATAAGCAGTTGATTTTTAGTAACAAGTATGACATGAAGGAAAATTGAAGGAAAAAGGGCAAGAGGAAGACAGCGAGAAAAAATGCTGGATGGTTTGGCAAAGTGGATGGGAACTGA
>JAOWAY010422359.1:0-14160 GCA_028565895.1 Goniobranchus geometricus | reverse complement strand
ATAGATAGATAGATAGATAGATAGATAGATAGATAGATAGATAGATAGATAGATAGATAGACAGATAGATAGATAGACAGATAGATAGATAGATAGATAGTTTGTTTATGCTGTATTGTGGATTATGATTAATCATTAATCGTTCATAAATGAGACCATTGTAGCTGCGAGGATGTCCAGCAGCTAGAATCGATTGTGATTAGGGCAGATTTATCTTTCAGAGTACCATTTTATGGACAGACTTCATGCTTTACTATGTCAATTAATGATTTGAAATTCATAGTCAGCTCTTCTTTTGTTTCACGCAATCAGTCTGCATCAGCTGTGACTTTTTTTTTTATTTGGAAACACTTTCATTTATTCATGACGATCGTTTTTGATATCAGACAATGCCTTGGGGTTGGATTGTACTACTGTTATCGCTCTTTTACCCAAACCCATACTTCTGCGGGTGGTCTCCGCGCCTTCTGATTTGACGCGAGGCGTAGCAGTTTTGATACACTGGCATACGTCATCCGGTAGGCAAGGGAAACCTCCGTACACCCCCACCCCAATTTTCCCCCCTTCAAGGACCGCCCTGGAGAAATAAATTTCACAACTGATTTGCCAGAATGAGGGCTTATTACCTGGACCATCCAGACGTTTTTTAACCCAGCCCGTCTGCATTAGCCTTCCTCTATTTCCTTTACGGCAAAAGTTGGTTTTCCCCTTGTTGTTTCATTGGCTTCTTGTTTCACCCTCCACTCCATCCTTGTGACTGTCTTCATCTCTACCAACTTCTTCATCTTCACCCTTCTTTCATTTCTCATAATTTGTCCTCCATCTTTCACTCGGACCTGTCGGCACAAATGGGTACAAGCTATGGCGTGTTTAATTCATAACGGAACCCAACCAAATCTCAACCATATGCCCACCAGACTTACAACCGCCACGCGGATCGCATGCGCTCCATTCTTCGTCAGGTCAGATATCTCATGTGCACCGAAGCACGTGCTTCGAGAGGATTAAGTCATCTCGCTTGAGGAGGAGTATCCCTCGGAATTATTACTCGTCTCTTTGTTGTTTGAGAAAGCTGAGATTGCGAATAAAATTCCCTGGACGGATTTGCCGGAGGCACAAAAAAGCATACGCAGAAATTTGACTCAAACACCGCCATACCTTACGTTTTGCGCACAAATAAAACTGCGTTCTTTTAGCTGCACCCTTCAGATAGTAAAAACAGTTTAGTTGGTCACCTCCCAACAACTGTTTATAGAATCTCTTTCGTCCGGTGCTACGAACATTCAGAACCTCATCAGAGAACGAAATCGATGCACTAGATTTAATGTATTCAATTTGAAAGTGGACCTTTATTGTTTTTAGTCCTACGTCATAGGACTGTATATGCGTTACTTGAAAGAAAAAGTGACTTTTCATCAAATAACATTTTAGCCGATTTCCCGATATAGATGTCATCTTTTAAAAACGCATGATGATAATTAATGTAGCTCCTAATAATGTAATTGACCAATTGCATTTAACTAGTATCATATCACAGCCCATGAATTATATTGTGTTTAGTGTTACGTGCATTACCACATGAAACACAAAAGGTGTATGAGAGCATAAATCCGCGCCTTTTCTTTAATCGCCATTTTCTTCACTTGCAACCAACAATCTAGCCAATGTTCAAGTATGCGGTAAACAATGATGACATTGCTTTGCTATGCTGCCCACATGACATTATTATTGTTTTTATGATGTCTACAATCTCGGCATTGCTTTTGTATGTAGTCTACACTCATGACATTATTAGGGTTTTTATAGTGTCTACAATCTCGGCGTTGCTTTTGTATGAGGTCTACAATCATGACATAAGTAGTATTTTTATGCTGTCTACAATCACGGCATTGCTGTAGTATGGTGAACATAAACACACGATTGTTCCAGATGATGATGGTGTACAATGATAATTCTTGCTCTAGCATTGTTTTAGTATGTTGTTTATAAACGCGACTTTGTTCCAACGCTCTGTCTACAATTCACACATTGTTCTAGTATAATGTCTATAAACGCGACAGTGTTTTAGTATGATGTCTACACACGAGGCATAGATTTTAGATGCTGTCTTCTACGCTGACATTGTCTTCGTATACTGTCTACAAACGCGACTTTGTTTCACTCTGATGCCTTTTATAAATCAAAACAATTCTGCTTTGCATAATTATACAAGCTGCAAATTGCCAATGACTGCAAAGTAGTGTAATGTCGTTCTGAATGAGACTTTTTGCTTGTTCATTTGTTTGCTTGTTTGTTTGATTGCTTGTTTGTGTTTTGTTTTGCATTTTCCCTTCACCTTTGAAGTTTTTCCTTTTATTGTTATTCATTCATCTACTTATTTTATCTATTTACTGATTTAATGGCAGTCTCAGAGGATGGTATGCAGTACACCATTGTGGTTCACATTGCTACAGGATCCTTACATATCTCAAGACGAATTAGACGACAAATGAACTTGAAATTCTCCATTCTTAGTGAATGACCAAAAGCCTCAATACGTCAAACTCTGAATGACCACTTGAAATCAATGTTGATGCATTGTCCATGAAATCGCCAAGTACAGTGGTCGAATGGTTTGTCACCTGAACAATTATCCAAAAGGCCTATATTCAAATCTGTGTAAGTGTCGGGTTCTGAGGGATTCGATTTCTTGATTTGTAATATTCATTCCCTGCTTTAATGTCCTGTAGTTGACAGGATTTGGGTCTCTCGCCTTCTTAGAAATGGACGATAAGCTCGGGGTCCTGTGTGCTAGTTGCGCATGAAAATGAACTGATATCATTTAGAAATTGTAGATAAGATAGCTGACAGGCCGATGAATAGAAAAACATTATTCAAACGTTTCTTTCCGTCCTTCCACTCATCTCTTTTCTCACAGTCCTCTGAGCACGAGGCTGGATATTGTGCCAGGAATGCGCAAGGGCTTGTGGATTAGAACCATTGCCAAAAACTTTTATGCGCAGCCTAGAAAAAGGCCATCTACATAAGCGGAGAAACAATTTGATTTCCATGAATTTGTCAAAGCCACTTACCAATTCACCTTGTCGGGGTAGCCATCGTGAAAGCAATAATTGTAAACATCTGGCTGGCGGAGAGGAAGTTAATGAAGTCTTTATACGTTATTGAAGTAAGGAGAATTGGAAACTGACAAAAGAAATTCATATAAGGATAAAGCAAACGTCATTGAAGGTAGAGAAAGACACAATAAAAGATGCTCTATTAAGTCAGAAAACAACCAGGAGTGAAAAGGGGTTTTCAATGGTTGATAATTATATTATTGTCCCACATCAGCGTAATAGATGCGAAACTCAACCTACCAATTTCGAAAGACAATGGGTGCAGGTTGAACCAGAATGTGCTTGATTGCAACATTGATATTTCTAATGATGAACATTGCATTCAGAAATATTTATATAATTATTCCGGGTTAGTCAATTTGATTACGTCATCACTTTCTGACCCCTGATTAAGCTTGACGTGACCTGACGTGGCCAGACGGGGCTTCAAATAAACGTCACGGTGTCTTCGGATAAAGAAAAGGTTGATGGGGCGATGGCGAGACGGTCTTATGACAGCATACCCAGACATTGCATCCACCCAACTTCCTCCTGAGTACTTGGCACTGGAGCGTAAAAAGAAATACCAACGAGGCACCTGTCCATTCGTGGAGTTCCAGAAGTCAGTACGTGGGTCCAGAAAAGAAATCATTCGGTCGTTTTACCTCGTTTTATTTGCGCTGTCTGCAGGTCATTCTGGCTGCCAAGGGAGGTAACCTGGACTTGATTGAGTAAGATGTAAAAGGGGGACTGGCAGAACGAAGAATAGAGAAGATTTGATTTCCATGAAATTGTCAAAGCCACTTACCAATTTACCTTGTTGTGGAAGCCAGTCTGAAAGCAATAACTGTAAACATCCTTGCGGGTGTCCCAATCCGTTGTCTGTTATTTGTTTCTTGTGAAAACAAGAAGCGAATTGCAGAAAGACAATGCGTGTTTGTGTGTGTATTTTTATGTGTACGGTGGCATGTGTCTAATCAACAGGTAAGTTTCAGAGTGCATCATTCCGGAGTGGTTTGTGATATTTTTGTAACAGATCTTAGCCCCCCAAAAATGTAAAAACGATTTCAATGACTTGACAGTGCAATAATAATGTTGTTTATTGCCACTTCTCATTTTTAGGTATTGCAAAAAAAAACAACAACAAAAAAAACAACCAACAAACAAACAAAAAAGCCTCACCCTTAAAAAACAAACCAACCCAAAACAAAAAACAAAAACCTAACAACAAACAAACAGAGATCTAACAAACAATATAAACTAAATAGTCTATAAAAGCCAAAGCGATGTGTCTGTCATTTCCCTCTTCTTTTTTCTTAATGCCAACGTGCAAAGAAACGATGCCATGGTGCTTTGAAATGACAATGTAAGGAGATACACATGGATGAATACAGCAATAGATTAATAAATGATGCTTACACTTCAAATGATTCAAGATGTAACAATCCGATTCTAATGATAGCTAAAAGGGATAGGAAAATTTCTCTATACTGTTCATAAACATCATCAAGGAATATTTATGCGACTGTTGTTACTCCACCCATGATAATATGGTTAGTGGGGCCCTCCAAATCAATAGGCAAGAACTAAAGTTGGTGGTGGCTGGTATTGAAATAAATACTACAATTCCCAAAGGTTGTATCGAGGTTGGAAACGAATGCAAGTGGTCCCACTTCAGCCTTACGGCTGCAAATCTCAAATGCTATTTACTATTCTTTCACATTGTCAGGGCGAGAGCTTTGGTTCGATGCCTAATGTGCCAAGAGCGAAGTGTTCGGTAACACACAGGTGGGGCGTAATAACACACAGGTCGATGTGTGTGTATCGGCCTCAGCTGTGACCACATGTCTCGCTCGGCTGCCCTGCCTGCATCGCACGGAGATTTAGTGAGTGTTCCTCTCTATTATCTTACTCAAATAGTAATATTGTTTGTAAAGTTGTCCTTATCTTAATTGAAATACAATTTCCAACACGCATTCCTTGGAGTGAGAGCTTTCATTCGATAGTAAATTTGCCAAGATTGATTGTAGATGAGCGGAAGAGCTCGGCGACACACAGACAGACTAACGTGTCGAAAATTTATAATAGATGAGATTCAGACGGTTATGATTGGAATCTGAACATTCCCTTTCCTCAAGTTTTAGCCGATGTAGACAGTTTTAACATCAGCGCTGGTTACTCTTTTATTGTTTTTCTAAATGTGCCTATTCATTTGATACTTTGATGAAGACAGTTCTGGCGCTGAATTTCATGTGGTTATTTCTCTGTCCGAAAATTATCGCATAAAATGACTTCAAAG
Organism: Goniobranchus geometricus; assembly: GCA_028565895.1. NCBI lineage: Eukaryota > Metazoa > Mollusca > Gastropoda > Nudibranchia > Chromodorididae > Goniobranchus > Goniobranchus geometricus. The sequence goes on along the minus strand of JAOWAY010422359.1, from coordinate 8,766 downwards.
ATGTCAGAGGGAAGTCGAAATCAGCAATTGGTAGAGTAATCTCTCCCTTTTCCTGCTTCCCAATAAAGCAAAGAAGACTCCAGAATTTAAAGCGGATCTTTTGACCAAGAATGCATCCAATTTCTACCAGAAGAAATGTATAGCATGCACTGCTCTTAGTCAAGGGCCAAGTAGAATTCTTTCATTCCGTTTTCCGGAGTTATCGCCGCACTTACCGGGTTACGGATAGCCGACTAGACTGTTTACAGCGAACCGCTACACACACGCCCTCCTGTGTTTGTTTGGCTGAAACTTGGGCAATGCTGTTGATAAATAACCAATCATTCCTTTCACGGCTAATTGTAGAGAAGTTAGTCTCTCTCTCTCTCTCTCTCTCTCTCTCTCTCTCTCTCTCTCTCTCGCTCTCTCTCTCTCTCTCTCTCTCTCTATCTCTCTCTCTCTCTGTCCCTCTTTTGTCTCTCTCTCTCTGTATCTTTGTGTCTTCTCTTTGTTTCTCTCTGTCTCTCTTTGCATCTATGTGTCTCTCTCTGTGTCTCTCTGTGTCTCTCTCTGTGTCTCTCTGTCTGTCTCTCTCTGTCTCTGTCTGTCTGTCTGTCTCTCTCTCTCTCTGTGTCTATCTGTCTGTCTGTCTGTCTGTCTGTCTCTCTCTCTCTCTATCTATCTATCTATCTATCTATCTATCTACCTATCTATCTATCTATCTATCTATCTATCTATCAACCTATCTGTCTCTTTATCAGCGTGGTTGTGGAATCAACACGTTTCGACCTGTAACCGAGAGGCTTCGAGTTCGAAACCAGGTCGGGATTTAGGGCTGTTCAGACAATGGGAAGGGCCATTTACATACATTTTCCCCATTTGACTTAGATGTTATTGAGTTTTCTGCCATAGGTAGAGGAGGATCTCGTCAGGATACATTGCAAGTCGGCCTGTAAAAAGTCTGCATCTCTGTATACTCCGCATGAAGTTGAGAGGGTATTTGAGGGAAAATGCCTATTGGGGAATAGGTGGACAGCGCTTTGAGCATATTTATAGTCTGTCCAAAAACTATTGCCGACGTTAATAATAATATATTTAAAACCTACTGTTCAAATGTTCCCACTTTCACCTGCAGTCTTGAATTTTTAATGATCAAAAGGTTTTGCTCATAGTTTGGTGATAACTTGTGAAGTTTTTTACAAGATGGTGACTTTCTTTGACGTTTAGTGACTAACACATTATCTAGGCGTTCGCATTTAAAAACTTATGGTAATTGTTTGAGAGTTTCCATGGAGGCAATTAATCTTTTCAATTGCTTCTTCGTCGACCACTTTTGGCATCTCTAGAGTCACCAGGAGCTACAGAATATGAACTTCACAGAACAAAAGGTCTCATGAACCATATGACAAAAATACTACTGCGAGTATTAATGAGGAGAATGAGGAAATGTTTAAGACTAGAGTTATCAAAGTCACGGTTTCACTTTGTTCCAGACAAGGGTACCAGAAATGCCATTTTCACCATATCAATGTCAATGGAACGATGTATCCAGATACAAACCGACCTGTACATATGTTTTATTGACTATTCCAAGGCATTTGATAAAGTAAGACATGATGAGCATTTCAATATTAGACATCGATGGCAAGGATTTAAGAATTGCTAGGAATCTGTACTGGTACCAAGGTGCAGGAGTATGGATTGATGGAGAATTAAGTGAATCAAAGAAGATCAAATGAGGAGTTAGACAAGGTTGTCTTATGTCACCAGATCTCTTTGATATATATATATATATATATATATAGTGAAATTATTCTTAGAAATTTAGAAGATTGTTCAGGCCACAAAGTTAATGGAGAAAACGTAAACAATATCAGGTATGCAAATGATACAGCTCTAATAGCAACCTCAGAAAAAGACCTCCAAAAATTGTTAGATATCGTGGTCTTGGAAAATGAACGTAAAGGACTAGTATTAGATTTAAACAAGACAGAACGCATGGTCTTCTCCAAAAAGTCAGTAAATCCCATTTGTAATCTTACAAGCAAAGGGGAGAAAATAAAGCAAGTCCAGAAATTTAGGTATCTTGGTTACATAATCATATCAGATGGTAAATGGGACACAGAAATAAAGAGAAAAATTGCAGTTGCTAAAATACAATTTCAATAGAATGAACTCTTTAATGAGAAATAAGAATAAGACTTATGCGTGGGATGCCGGCAAGGAGATCCATTGTTGCCTTATCTATTTCTAATTGTAAGTGAGATCCTTGCAAATATGATACGCGGAAATGTCGACATTAAAGGGTACCAGATATTTGGCATAGGCAGTAGAATTAATCAATATGCGGACGACACATCGCTCTTCTTAGATTGTTCTAAAAAATCATTCGAGGAGTGTATTAAAATGATGTTACAGTTTAACAAATATTCCGGTTTAAAGATAAATCAAAGCAAAACCAAAGTTATATGGTTTGGGTGCACAAGGCCCCCAGAAATAAAATACGCGGAAGCCTATACCTTTGAATGGAACCCATCTTCATCTAGCATACTGGGCATAGAGTTCACAACTAGTCTTGAGAATATAACAGACAGAAATTTGAAAAAGATTATACCTAAAATGAATAAACAAATCAAAGAATGGCAGAAAAGACACTTAACCCCTTATGGTAAAATAACGGTAGTTAAGTCATTGCTAATATCCCAAATGGTTCATATACTTTCGGCGCTTCCACATCCATCGGAACTTATTATAAAAGAAATTTAAAAACTGTTTACGGATTTCGTCAGGAATGTGAACCAGATAAGATAACAAGAGAAATCGCCAAAAATAAAATGGAGGATGGAGGGATTGGAATGATAGACATAGATAGATTCATACAAGCCTTGAAAATAACTTGGGTGAAAAGGTTATATGTTAGCAAAAGTAAGTGGAACCAAGTCCTACATATGAAAATACAAAATCTGCCACATGTCTTTACCTTAGGCCATCAGTACATTGATTACCTAATACGCAAAACTGAAAATCAATTCTGGACTGAAACGTTGTTAGCCTTTAAAGACTACTTGATGAAACAAATACCTGGAAGTGGTGAAGAAGTCGATGCTTCAAGCTGTCTGTTCAACACAAATATACTTATTGATAGAAGAGACATAAAGAATGACACACTTGCGAAACGTGGTATCCACATGATTTATCAACTAAGACGTGTAAATAAAGAGAAGAATTGCAGTTGCTGAAAGCAGTTTCAATAGAATGAACTCCTTCATGAGAAATAGGAATATCTCAATGAAGACCAAAGTAAGGGTATTAAAGGCCTATGTCTGGTCAGTCCTGTTATATGGTTGTGAATGCTGGAATATTTCAACAGACTGTAGGAAAAGGCGAGAAGCAGCGGAAATGTGGTTTCTGAGGAGGATGCTAAGAATATCATGGAAAGAAGAGAAAACAAACGATGCAGTACTGGAAGAAGCAGCAGTAGGAAGATCAGTGCTAAAGACAATCAGACAAAGACATCTGAAGTTTTTAGGTCATATAAATTGACCTAAGGAACTTGAACATCTAGCCTTGACTGGAAAAATTGAGGGGATGAGAAGTACGGGCAGGCAGAAAGTGACATATTTGGAGAGCTTAAAGCACTGGTTGACAAACAAAAAGCAGAAAACTTATAGCATGAACTTCCTGAGATTGTCTGAACAGAGAAGTGAATGGCGTATCATGGTCGCCGATGTCTGTCTCAGAGCAGGTACTTGATGATGATGATGATGATAAACCAAAATAAATCAATTAAAAAAAAAACAACCAATAGGTACATATATATATAAATAACTAAATAAAAACAATTAAATGAATAAAGGCAATAAATAAATACATATTTACAGACTACTCACTTATTGTGCTGCTGATCCGTATTCATGGTACAAACCCAATGGTCAGGAAAGTCTTTGCCAATATTATTCGAGTTAAATGGAATCATTCGCCATTTTAAACACATATCTGGGAAGACAAGGCATAAATGGAGAGATGATGTATAGATAAAAGAAACATGAGCTCTCAGAAAAAAAACAAAACCAACAAAAAACAAACCCAAACAAAAACAAACAAACCCAACAATGACAACATATTAACAAGGGCCATCAAGGCCAAAATGGTGGACAGCATCAACTACCTCGGCGTAGCCAGGATTTTCTACCATCCTTTATCTGCAAAAGCACAGGCCTTACCACTCAACACTTAATCTACCAATCCGCTCAAAACTGCTTGCTGCCCGTAGTACCAATCTGCTCAAAAATCGCTCAAAGCAACACACTTCTTTAAGAGTACAATTCTTTTCTTACAGTGGTCTCCCCACATACCTATGTAGGAGTGAGAGTGTCGTTTATTGTCTTAGATGTCTTAACACTATTGTATAGGTATGAAATACTGTTGCATTATCAAAAAACTCACAACATTGGCTTTAACTAATGGAAATTAGGATAAATAACATTACTAAAATTCTGAGGCAGTCTGATCTCAGAGTGCGGATCATACGAAGTGTGTTGCAATTGACAAGCGAATTTTAAGCAGAATTATTCTGTTTCTCAGTAAAAAGTTACATGTAAGCAGAAATTGCCATTAACAAGCAACAACTGTAATCGCTTAATTTAGAGAGAAATAGCATTTTTAAGTCATGCAATGTAAAAAAAAATTGGGGTTGCAACTGAATAATGCCTCTTTCCCACTTCTACTAAAATTCTCCTCCCTCTGAGGACATCTTCATGCCAACCTCAAACATTTTTTTTTTGCTTTTTGTTAGCCCCCAAAAATACAATTTTGACAAAAAAATTCTTACCATCCCTAAGCAGAACAGCACTTACTCTAAAACCACACAAATAATGCAAAATGAGGCCAAACACACAATCCAAATCTACATTAGATCAGATCTTTATCTAAAATTCAATCTAGATTTCGATCTGATCTCAAATCTCGATACATACAAACCAAGATCAAACACACTATCCAAATCTAGATCTAAAACTAAACTAGAGATCTAGAAATCTAGATCTAATCTAGAATATTCATAGATCTAATGAGAACCTATAGTCTACATACAAACCAAGATCAAACACACTATCCACATCTGGATTGATAATCTAATCCAGAGATCTAGATTCTATGCTAATGTAACTGTATCGGATTCTATAGCTCAAATTCATGACAAGATGGCAGATTGATCTTGTAAAGACAACTGAAGAGTGCAGAATGGAAGTAAAGTAGGCCTGCTTTAGTCTTACGGAAGTAAATCAGATGGGCATACTCATTTCCCGTATTATTTCGACTACATTTATATTCCGACATCAGTAAGGCCAGTACTACCAAGACTGTATGGGTATTTTCAATACCAGTTCTTAGTTTCGAATAGGCTATAAAATATGCTTGAAAGGCTACTGATCTGTTTAAGATGTCGTTTGATCTCCAACCTAAATTTATGCGTATTTTAATTCCCCTTTACGTATCTGCACACTGAGCAAGAAAATTCTACAAAAATTTGCATGTGTAGTGGTTGGCATCTCTGCTTGATCGATACTAGCTTTGACTAGATTATATATCGATTGTAAAACGCCTGCAACATCCCATGGATAGGCCTTACAAAATTGGAACAAGGTACAAGCTAGGTAGGTATACTACTAAATGCTAGTCTGAAAGCTTTTTCTTTTCAGGTTCTAGTGATCACATTTCTCTTCCTAAGGAGGAGTAACTCTAACATACTTACCACATTGTAAGGTGATACTAAGCTGCATTGCTCTCTTCCGTACAAACTTCACGTCCTCCGATGGAGGATCCTTCCAATTGGAGCTGACATACCCAAAGTTTTCCCTGGTAAAGAAAAAAAATAAAAAATTATGCAAAGTGGTTTTAGTAGTACACAATTTCTACAGCGCCTGGCCATTAATACCCCCAAACAGCTCTAGACGCATAACAAATCACATTTACATATTACTGAGTATATTTACATGTAATTACGTGTATGCTACCAAGACAAAATTCCTGATGCACATGCAATTACATACATATAGATTCCCCAATGTTTATATACAAAGATTTTGTGATTTGTTAAAAATAAGCAACTTCCTTGCCATGGCCAAATGCATTTTTCGATACTCTCTAAGTATAACACAGCTAGAGGTGTAAAGTTTGCAAAACTCACATCCCTGACTGTATAAGATAAGTATTATCTGGTTTATTTGTCTTCTCCACATGCATTCTAAAAGATTTTCCGATTTGCACGCTGAAAGATTTAGAGCTGAAATCTAGAGGTGACCCGGATGTGCCAAGACTGAAAACTGAATTACTTGTACATAGAAAAATTCCGTAAACGTAGGTGCATATAATTATGCGCACATAGACACCCCTATGACTGAATCGTACAATTTTGCAACAATGACAATCGTATCACACATTTATTAAAGAATTAGAAATGTGTATAACGGATATCAATTGCCTACTTGACCAAAAAAAGTGTGTTTCACAAGCTCAGATTTTGAATATTTTCCTCCAAAGGTGCACCGTGAAGGGATGCAGGAAGAATTACATGGCGAACACTGACATAAGGATCTCTCAGTCAAGGTCATTTCTATTTAATTTCATTTTCATTTATTATTACTATTATGACTTATCATTATTATCATTATTATCTAATATTATTATCATTATTATTATTGTTATTATTATCTTTTAATCATTAAGTACATAAAATAAAAAAAGCCCTATGTAATTCCACCACACTAAACAGAGCTTGTAAAAGAAAATGATTTGACATTATGTTTTGGTGTGTTATTTTGTTTATTTCTTTTTTAATGGACCCTCTTTCAAGTTGGGGCGTTGTGGCTCCGTGGTAGAGAGTTGGCCAGCTGACCAAGAGGACGCAAGCTTGATTCTTGTTACAGACACGTTTCACTTTCTCAAGCAGGAAAACTTAACCACCTTGCTCTTCCGACCCAGATGAAAGTGGGTGCAGATTTGGCTGGATAAGGACTCTGCAATAGACTGGCGTCCTATTCATGAAGGGATGGATAAAATCTGTCACTGTCGGCTTCATGCTACAGAAACTGTGATAGGTTCTCGCTCATGAGCCGATTCGGCTTAAAGAAAACTCCTGCTACTTCTAAGTTTAATTCTAACTCATTATCCATCTTGGAAGAACTTGGAATAGAAAGAGAATGGCAAGTAAAGACTGTAAAAAAGAGAAAACTACCTTATTTTGGTCACATCAAAAGGCATGAAGTCTTGAATGAACCATCTTCGAGGGAAGAATGATATTGAGAGACACATGGAAACGGATTTGACGACAGCTGGGAGGATGGCGATGGAAAGGGATTTATACAGAGGGGCCGTCATGAAGGCAACATTCCTGAAGGAACATGCCACTTTGAGAAAGAGAGACATAACCAGAGAAAGGCAGAATAAAAATCTCAATGATTTACAAAGGCAGAAATAGACCTATTGATGTACGATTGACCAACATGATATTTATCCAAACAGCCAAACAACTGGACAGTCAGGCAATCAAACTTGCATCATGCTAGCATCCAGAATCGTCAGATACTTACACTTGTTTTTCACAGACTCTATAGGAACCTGCACTCTCTGTTAAATGCAGAAGTGGTTTTGGACAACTTTAAAAATGCTCTGCATTCAAATACCTTCAGACACTATTTAATGTCACCCAAACAGGCACTCTGACAATGATGCTCAGTCTAGTTGAGGTAGTCAGTACATATAAAAGGGACAATAAGGTTGAAACTATATTCTGCTCAAATTATTTTAACTTTAACATCAGGCATAAATTCCTGGCGATGACAATGAGACAGAAAATAAGAAAATAGGGAAATGCAAAACCTTTTCCTCATTCCAAGGGCAGTAATTTATTGCCTGTATGAAAGATGATCAGCTTTGAAGGATTTTATTCAAATGCTTTAAATTGAATTAATTTCATTCATGCCTTACCAGATGCATGGACTGTGGCGTGCCTTTTTGTCAATCAGATTATGGGTGTCCATTGAGTAACTTGATTCCTAAATGGAATGACCTGGTGTTTAAGGTAGGTTTTGTGGTGTTTTGGAGATTAATACTTTACTAAATGTGTTTTACTCTTTTATCAAGTGATAAGATAAGATGGATACTAAACTTGTCATTTTGCTTGAAGGAATATTAGGAAAATTATATAACATTTTATTTTACATATCTTAGAATGACTGGAAACTGGCCCTTGACTGCTTGCATCAAACCAACAATTTTCCAGAATTTACAGGAAGAGTGTGCCCTGCACCATGTGAGGTGAGATAGAATTGAACAAAATCATTTTACTTTTGAATTACTCTCTTCCTTTTTCCCCTCTGTTATTTTTCTTTACATTTTTATCAGTTATTATCCCTTCACTATCCTAAGATGAATTTAATCATTTGAAAGCATGGACATTTTAGAGGCATGTTCTTTTGGGATCTGTTATCTGGCTCCATGGAAAATTGCATTTCAAAGAGCAAAATTGAAAAATTGTAAAATAAAAGCAACTTTGGGCATATAAAACATTTTTGGTTTTGGATGGGAGGGTGGAGAGGGCAACGAGGTAGTAGAATATAAGCGAAAACACTTAGTAAGGGCCAAAGTAAGTTAATGAAATAGTTCATTAAGGCGGAAGTTGCTGAAAAAAATTTCATTTAAAGTTTTCGTTTATTGCATGGACGGTTCTGTAACATTAAAAGGATCACATTTTTTAAATGGTTTCTGGTGATCTTTCTCACTTTCTAC
>JAOWAY010422248.1:0-14174 GCA_028565895.1 Goniobranchus geometricus | reverse complement strand
AGTAGTAGTAGTAGTAGTAGTAGTAGTAGTAGTAGTAGTAGTAGTAGTAGTAGTAGTAGTAGCAGTAACAGCAGCAGTAGTAGGAGTAGGGAGAGGAGTAGGGGAGGAGGAGGATCAGCAGCAGCAGGGCAGCAGTAGTAGTGGTAGTAGTAGTAGAATCAGTAATAGTGCTAGTAGTAGTAGTCATCATCGCCATTATTGCCATCATAGTGGAGGTGGTAGTGGTGGTTGTAGTCATCTGACAAATAGTTTACAGAAGAAAGAAAAGTAAAAATAATCAGCCATATCTATCTTCCATTTGTCTTAACCTATAACCCTTAAATGTATCAACATTTCATAAGTTTTTTATCATATTGGAACGGAATTGATTGCCCTCCCCCACATGAATGTAAAGAAACAAGAGCATCAACATTAAGACCTCACTTCTGTTCCCTGAGGTCAAAGTTAAGTCGCGATACAATAGAGCTGCATTGTGATATTAGCAAACAGAACGGACAGGAGAAATGTTTAGACTAAAAACATTTTACTGCACACTAAGGGCAAGAATCGTTACCGGAAAGTCTTCTCCTTTCAGTCCGTTGTCGCTGAGATTGAGGGATGTTATGGCAGGGGGTATGGCAGGACTCTGAGAGAAAACTTCACCCATTTTGTTGATGCAACGAGTGGAGATGCCAGTTTTAGACAAGTCAAGGGAATTAACACCACAGGGAAGAAGTTTCATAGCACCAAGAAGATGGGTCATAGCTGGAAGAGAGGAATAAAATAAAAAGATGCACATAAAAATGACTTACAAGATTTATCTTAAATTATTGGAAAATTACATTTTATCTGATTCTGTGAGGCATTCACCTCATCCTTGACAATCATGGTCCCTTTCCATTGCCTCTTGATTCTAAGAAGTTCTTCTTTCTTAATTAAAAGAAATCCCACTGCAAGCTTATCTGTCCACTTCTTCTTCCATCTTACCCGCTTAGAGGTGGCCATGGTGGATTCTTCTCTTAAACACAATGGATATATTCCCTGATTATGTTAGTATATCTATCTGTTGTCTTTCTTGTTTTTTTTATCTTGCTTAGCGGTAGTATCCTAGCATTTTCTTGGCAAAGTCTTCTTCACTTTTCCCTTAGCCATGAAAGGGCCATCTCAATATAGACTCTCAATTCATCTCCAAAATTGCACACTTGAGTACCTCCTCTAATGTAGTAATTTCTTACCTCATCTAATCAGGTCACATCAACTCAGATAAGCACCTTCCTCCAGCTCCAGATTCACCATTTTGTTACTGGTTAGACTCTAGGCCATATATGATTGTTGGTCTTATATACTTTCCGTTTCAAGTTGAAAAGTATCCTTTTATCATTTGCAACAACTGAGACAATCTTCTCCATCTACATCACATTGTTAGCACCCTTGTTTTCACTTTAACCTTTGTCTCTCCACAGCTTTAAATCATTGATCCCAGTTAATCAGTTATTTCAACTGCCCTGTCCTGAAAGAATCATGTCTCATTCTCTTTGTCCATAGATTCGGTCTCACTCTCATTGACTCTTGGTCATCTCTTTTCTCTCACATTTGCACAAATTTAGTATTTAATATTTTCCCTCAAACATTAATTATGTGTCAACGAATTTGTTTTGATGTTCTTGGGTTTTGTTTTTTATTATTGCATTTAAATGCTCCTAGGCATTTATTCTTTCTCAAGTTATCTTGATGTACTTAAAAATATAAAGCTACATAATGTCTTTACAGATTCGCTGTTAAGGTCTGAAGCTGTGTCTTGATCAAATGAAAGAGTAAAAAAAGTATTCAAGCTTATCAAGATTCCTGGTAAGAAAAAGTCACTTAAAATGCTTCAAATGTCACAGTCACGACAGCAAGAGTAAATAAATGATGAATACGATACAAATTTTCCATTAATCATATGAGAAAACAAAATAGAACTACAATCAAATATGAACCACAAAGACCCATTTTTCTTGCGCTTTTTGACATGTCCTTCAATTTAGTAAAGAATACCAAAGTACAGGCTGTCCCAAAACACAAGACGTCATTGCATAGGCCAATAGTTTTGATAATTCTTGGGAAAATGGGACTGGAGGATAGTGCTTTGGGTCAGCATTATCGAGTCTGAGACATCCAGCATATAGGCTTTATCTGGGTCACATTCAAATGCTCTGACATCGTCTGGTCAACCCGGCCTCAATTGTCAGTCTGGTCCAGGCTGTACATTCGTCATAACCTATAGCCTAAACACTTCACATGGAGACTCAGTCAGGCCTTGCCAGCCTGCAAAGACACTGCACCATCACAACTACATCTAGGCTATATTTACAACAATGTTCTTCACCAATGACTTGTCAGAGAGAGAAATAGAGAGAGAGTGTAGGGTACAACATGCGATGGGCTAGGTACCGACTTTGTCCTCAACACCGGGACATGTTGTTGAGACCAACGCTTTATCGGTGTACGGGGTTCACGATAGCGGAGCGCTCTCTGCGATTAGCCACAGTCTTCACATAAAAAAGCTGTGGATTGGTGGTTGTTACTATGATGTCACATTTGGTCCAGGTCGGTCCAGGGCCATTTGAATACTCCAAGGTGCAAATATGGGGCCATTCAAGAGCCTGAAAAGGCAGGTAATGCCCAGCTCTACTGGAGGAGTTTAGCTGCAAATGCTTTAGGACTGGCTAATTGATGAGCTCATTCAAAATGAACATTAGATGCTTATTTATTTAAAAGATGGGGCTTCACTCTTTTAGAATGAGACAGCACATGCTTATCTTGATGATGTCAAATTTAGAATGATGTGGCTGTTTAGGAAATCCTATAAATTAATCTAAACGTTTTATTATTTTACTTACATTTGTCATCAAGAACGTTATTAGATAAGTCTATTCGCTGAAGCTGTGAACCACTGTTTGAAATAAGGGCTGTTGAAAGTTTCTGTACAAAGTCACTGTAAAAAAAGTGACAGAAAAATGATAGAAAAAATGGAAGACGGAACCAGTGACCTTAAAAAAATAAAAAGAACATGTAGAGGAAATTCTTGCTAGATGGAATCAGAAGAGGAAGGTGAATGACATCTTTTCTGATACTGTAGCAACTCTGTAAGGTCATAACAATACCCTTCGAAAATAAATCAGTAGGCATTTAAAATAAGAGAAAAGCAAATGATAACAGTTTTTTAAGGAGGAAAAGCTGTTTCTTAAGAAGACAATATGCATTTTTTAAAAAATATAATACATATCATAATGATAAAGTATTATGAAATAGAGGATGATTTATAGACAATAATGAAAATTCATCAAAAAAAAAAAACAACAACAAACAAACGACAAAAAACCCAAATCAATAACAACAACCAAACTCTAAGTGAAAGAGCAGGAAATATTAAGGATTTTCTGTCTTCCACTTCCTGTATGAAAATACACAGTTCTTCCAGGTAGCAAGTAACCCAAAAGTATTTTCATGACCTACTGTTAACACAAATGGGGGATGGCCATTATGGGGAGACAAAAGAAGATGGAGCACAGATCTTTCAAAACTTTAGTCACAATTTACAACATGCAAGGGGAGCTTCCTTCACCTTTCAGCTGACTACACAGGAACAAAGACAGAACTTTCCTGAGCAACTTTCAGCTGACGACACAGGAACAAAGATAGAACTTTCCCCGGCAACTTTCAGCTGACGACACAGGAACAAAGACAGAACTTTCCTGAGCAACTTTACACACTGGAGATTCTACCCTTAATATACCTCATTTCCAGAGGCTTAATGGTGGTGGAAATGAGACTTGTGTGTCCAGCTTAAGGGACCCAAAATACAACATCAAGATTGGAGAAGAAATGAGAAATGGAAAGGCTGAGAAGAAGGCATGATATCAGAGAAGATGAGAATGAACAGGTTGACCATCTTTTGACAAGTAAAGTGAAGAGACTATAAGTGTTTGCAGGAGAAAAATGTGTTTAAGATGATCCAAAATGGTGTGGGATAGGGGAGGGAAGGTTTAAACATTTAACAAAAGTTCAAGAGGTCTGTGGTTCAAATCTAAGCATTGTCAAATCTCTGAAAATGACTCTTTACACACATTTCCCCAATCACTCAATTCTGTAGGAAGTAAGCCTGCAATAAACTTATATCATTGTATTACTTGGTGCCCCAGAGCCAACAGTAAGCACAAATTCAATTCAGTAATTATTCTAGATGGAGAGTGAAAGAAAATGGGCTCAGAGCAGATGGGTGGACTGTGAAAAGAGGACATAAAGGATACTGCGGTTCAATGATGGAGATAAGTGTGGCAAGATTTATGGAGAAACCTGTGCAATGTAAGATTTTGAGTAACGTAACAATCCTCTACAGGAAGTAAAAGAAGACTGATATCTCAAGACGTTCTAGTTGTAAACTACAAATAAAATTTTCAATGAAGTACTTAAGGCGTCCCGATATTTATTGAACAATCTAATTTACTGTTGAAACTGTTTTCAAGTTTTGACCACTCACCCTTTAATTCCTGTGTTACTAAGATTCAGTTCCTCAATGATGGCATTCCTTTTCATTACTTTAATAATTTCATTACAAGCCTCTGGGGCCTGGAAAAAAAAAAGAAAGACATGTATGATTCAAACATATAAGAGTTTTACCATAGCTGATGATGTGTTCTATGTAGCCAAGATATCTAAATGTCTAAACACAGAAGTGCATGGTAATGACGGATATTGACATTGCAGGTATAATATATCCAAATAATCTAATTGTTATCAATTTCTAACAAAATGCAAAAGGGTTGACAAAATGGTACAGAGCTATCAAGTATCATGTAGCGTTTCAAAAGATAAGAAAGTTTGGGGACATGACAGAGTCTAGATTTTGATATTTCATCACATCCAGACAAGAGATAAAGAGTTCTTTGGCAAGAGAATCCTACAGATGTCACAACCAGGACAGAAGGCATGAAAAAAACTTAAGAGAAGGTTAAGGATAGAAATAAGGAAGATGCAATGGTAGTTGAGGGATGCCTTTAACAGGACTGTTGGAGGCGGAAAATATGATCTGGTGACCCCTATTGGGATAAGCCAAAAGTTATGGTATTTTAGTAATGTTGGATTCATGAAAGTTCATCTACAAATATACCTTTTTGTATTACTGATAGCAATTTATTCTTTTTTCTTAAATTCTGATGGATGCATTATCAATATCCATGAACTCATAACAAGAATGAACAATCCTAGAAACCAGGTGTTGGCCACAACTTACCAGTTTGACATCACCTCCATTCAAGGATTTGAACCAGGTGTTGTGTTCTAAAGCACTGAGGATAGGCACTAAATCTCTGAAAAAGAGACAACAAAAATGTGATGTTTATCGCAAAAACTTTGGGAAAACTCAATTTTTATATGATAAGCCTTATTCTAGTGACAGGCAATAGAAAGGGTGTTTAATAGGGGAAAGGCAGGTTTATAAATTTAAAATGGATTTATAGGCCACATCCCAGGTAAATGTTGTACATACCTTGAACTACTGACATGCCTTGCCATTTTGGCACCAACTTATCTCTCAGAAGACTATACAATGATGCAGCATATTTCATCTGTCAAACTTGCCTCTATCTGGATTCTTATTCACATGTAAGTTGAGTGAGTTAAGTGGAGCTAAATTACCTACAGACACAAGGCTAATGAACAGAGGTCATGGCTCTGCTGTGTCATTGGGGCACGATCTCACCATCTAAATCACAGCTTTGTTGAAAGTTGTTTAACAGACCTTGTGCAAAGATGTGTCTGCCTATTTGACCACCTATACTTTGCATTACAGATCACTTCTGGAAAAATTGGTTCATCTTTTTTATCTAATAAGCCTTACGAAAAACATTCTGATTGGGAGTGGGTTTTATTTGTTACAGTTCATTGTTTAAAAATTTTATAAGTAAGCATGGCAGGGGATTCCAATGAATTCACAGTAGGTACAGGAAACAGCTCATTTCAGACAATGTCACTATAGAGTTCTAAAAAAGGGATAGGTGGATATGTGCTGCACAGACTTCTCTGAGATGGAGGAAGGAAGATATGATGGCTGATGATGTACATGGACAGAATGTGCTGCATAGACTGCTTGTAGTTGGAAGATCCACAATGCCAAGGAAGATTTGAAAGCTGATAGTGTACATGAACAGAATGTGTTCATAGACTCCTTGGAGTTGGAAGATCCACATTGGCAAGGAAAATTTGAAAGCTGATGGTATACATGGACAGTATGTGCTGCATAGACTACTTGTAGTTGGAAAATCCACAATGGCAAAGAAGATTTGAAAGCTGATGGTGTACATAAACAGAATGTGTTGCATAGACTGCTTGCAGTTGGAAGATCCACTATGCAAAGGAAGATTTGAAAGCTGATAGTGTACATGAACAGAATGCGTTGCATAGACTGCTTGGAGTTGGAAGATCCACATTGGCAAAGAAGATTTGAAAGCTGATGGTGTACATGAACAGAATGTGTTGCATAGACTCCTTGGAGTTGGCAGATCAACATTGGCAAAGAAGATTTGAAAGCTCATGGTGTACATGAACAGAATTTGTTGCATAGACTGCTTGGAGTTGGAAGATCCACAATGGCAAGGAAGATTTAGCTGTGGTGTAAATGAAGAGATTGTGTTGCATAGACTGTTTGGAGATAGACGATGCACGGTGGCGAGGAAGACATAGCTTTGGTGTAAATGAAGAGACTGTGTTACATGGAGTGTTATGAGATAGACGATGCACGATGGCGAGGAAGATATAGCTTTGGTGTAAATGAAGACACAGTTGCATAGATTGTTTGGAGATAATTGATGCATGATGGCAAGGAAGATATAGCTGTGGTGTAAATGAAGAGATTGTGTTGCATAGACTGCTTGGAGATAGACGATGCACGGTGGCGAGGAAGATATAGCTTTGGTGTAAATGAAGAGACTGTGTTACATGGAGTGTTATGAGATAGACGATGCACGATGGCGGGGAAGATATAGCTTTGGTGTAAATGATGAGAATGTGTTGCATAGACTTTTTGGAGATAGACGATGCACGATGGCAAGGAAGATATAACTTTTGTGTAAATGAAGACACTGTTGCATAGATTGTTTGGAGATAAACGATGCATGATGGCAAGGAAGATATAGCTGTGGTGTAAATGAAGAGATTGTGTTGCACCAGACTGCCTGGAAATGGTTAATCCACAATGTCAAGGAAGATTTGATGGCTGATATTGTAAATAAAAAGGATATATTGTACCGACTGCTTGGAAATAGAAGATCTGCAATAGCAAACGCTAGCGACATAAGCCAAAAAAAAGACTGGTATTTCTTTGAATGGAGTAATTTCTTTACTCGGTTTGTGTTGCTTTTTTTTTGTCATTCATTTGGAGGGTTGTCTTTTTATCCGGGCTCATTTCCTACTATTTCCGGTGTTTTATTCATTCAAAAATCAATCTTCCATGAAAAAGTAATTGCTAAAAAGTAGACTTACTTTGAATGAAGATGATCAAAATCTTGAAGGCGTAACTCTTTGGAGTCATGTGACAAGTAAATGGTGTCTACATCCTGAAAATAACAGACAAGCAAAAAAAAGATCCAAAACCAATTCTTAAAATTATTTGTTTCTCATTTTTGCAATCAGTCATAGTGTTCTTGCACAATTGAAATAATTAAACTGAGTTCAAGACTGGACCTTTAAATTACCATCACAAAGCAAGTGGAAAAGTACTTGGCTAGCAAACTGTTCCATAGCAAGGAACTCTGTTGCCTTCTTTTCAAAATGGGTTCATCCATGACATTCAACATCTTCATTAAATTGAAAACCCTCCTTTTTTTTTTTAATGACATTTTAAAATTTGAAATGAAATCGGAGTGCATTGTCTTTACAACGTGCTCCTCACTGACTAATATTTACCAGATTAGTCTGGCATCTATCACAGTAGCAAAAATATTACTCTCACTTTCTCTTGCCTACATCATGCTCATATCATTTTGGCATCCTTTATAAAAGGGTGTATGAAAAATAATAAATACAATGGCCATATCATCCTTACGTTTTCCAGTTACAGTCACAAAACATATCAACGAAAAGTTCATTTTATTTGAATCACAATGGTATATCACTTTTCAACATATTTCCCAGTTGTGTTCAGCACCATCTGATGGATGCCGTCACCAAAAAAGTCAGCAAAAAAGCATCCATCATTTTTTCATCATTTTCATATCGATTTACTTTAAGGAACATTTTGAGCTTTTGAAAAAGAAAAAAAAAGTATCAATAGGTTGGGTCTGGGCTCTTTGAGACTGATCATAGAGACTTGAGTCACTGTGGACCGAGTGTCTTTACGATATGTACTTCTTTCAGCATATGCATCACCATACACCATTTCATTTTTGAATGGACAACTGTTGAGAAACATCCTTCTGCTGTCAAAAGTTCAATAACAGCACGCTGTTTCAAGCATAAGTTCATATCAGACATCATTTGTAAAACTCTCTCAAAAGTATATTATGACATCAATGAATGCATAGGCAAAGGATGTCATACACATTTGAAATTTAGCAAAGCTTGTATTCTTTGGCGTAATGTGAAGTGCTTTCCATTATGGCCTCGACATCATAATCATCACACTGACCACACAATTCACTCAACGTAACACTGGCGCCCCTAGCCCACCCTCTATCCCTATTTTTATTCTGTTGAAATACCACACAGAAATGGCCTCCAGTCTCCTGATAACCCTATCCTCCTTCTTATTTACTTAGGCCATAACATAGAGTAAAGTATTCATTTCCAATTTGAGAGATAGTGAACATTGAACTTTCCTTTCATTAACTGCCATCCATGCTCTATTTGTACCTCCTCACTCCACCCACCTCTTTTCTATATTCAATCTGATGGCAGTCCCCCATCATATGCTAGTCACATATTATACTCATCATCAAGTACCAGGTCTGAGACAGACCTTGGCGACCATGACAAGCCATTCACTTCTCTGTTCAGACAGGTTACATATACTACAAATTATTAAATATTCAAATAATATCACATTTCAAACTATGAACTCTGTGGTTACAATTCGAACACCTTGACCCCACAGCCGCACTGCCAGAGAACCCATGAAGCCAGTTATGTAGTCTCATACGTCTCCAATTCCACTGGACGTGAAAACTCACACTAGCATCTGCACTGTTACACTTTGTCGATGCCATTACATTTTAAAACATTTTCATTCCTGCAACCAAAAAATAAAAATGGTGGTCACCTAAACACTTCTTGCAAAAGGGAGGAAAGTAAACTGCTTGTGACAAAATGGTCAGCTTGCCAAACACTTTTCCACTGGCTGTTATGCATCCAAAACATTTACCTTTGGAAAAGGCCTGAGATCTACAATGTTAAAACAATTGTCTTAATCTCAAACTAAAATTCATTACTTTAATTTATATAATTTTTCCCACCCATAAGACATAAATCAAACAAAAAAATGGAAAAAAAAGAAAAAAAAAAGAGATAGAGAAGAGCCCCTTACCCAAGCAACTTCATCACGGAAAGGCAGATTGTGAAAGTCACACATACACTGGTACATGGTGGTAAAGCCACCACACGGTCCTACTTCTTTCCCTTCCATGTTTTTAATCATTTCCTGTATTGTCTTCAGTCTCTCTTCTGGTTGAATATCCACTTTGACTATCAAACGCCTGGTTTATACAAAATAGAGAAATACAAAACTAATGAGAAACAAAAAAAGAAAGAAGTCTGTAAATAAATCTGTAATTCTTTGTTTGTTTTTTGTTTTGTTTCTCCAATTGATCAAAAGTAAAATCCCTCATGGTAAGGTGTACAAAATGACAAATTTGAAGGCTTTACTACAAATCTAATGTATACACTGTCCTTTATATGACTCTCTTTTTCAGCGCTATGCATAACTTACTCTAGGGGAAAAGACGGAAAAATCTGTTTGAGACTAATGCCCAGATGTATGATCATATGATCCAACTCCTCGGAGCCTGGTTCCACAGACAAGAATTTGTAGTCTTTCCCATCTACGGTGACTGTCAACTGTAAAATAAGAAGATATCATTCATCTCAATGGAGCAGGTTTGATCTAATGACACAAGATAATCAGTCAAATATTGATACCAAAATTTTGTGACAGCAATAATCAACAAAAGAAACAAGACAAAGGACAAGACATTCAATGACACTTAGTTTGTCAGTCAACATTTTCCAGGTCTGAAAAACATAAAAATGTATGTTCAAATCCTTGGATTTTAAGATATTCAAAACAGTATGTCTTGTCAAGGGGATATCTATCTCTTTCACAACGATGTAAGTCCATTGATATAAAAATCAACTAAAAATTAACACCTCCACACAAATGAACGAGAGTAAAGACAAGACTGCCAAAACAACTCAATATAGAAACACAGTCTTTGGGCAGATTCCATACATACACCACTTGTTCCTGATACTAATTAATGGATATTAATAAATGTAGTGACAGGAACGTTACCATCTTCTTCTACTTTGTCAAAAAATGATAGTCTGCTTTACAAATTGTTACCTTAAAGACATTGCATCATAACTTGGGGGAGTTTATTCACTAGTTGCTTTTTTTGACAGTGGATATTATGGTCTTTAGGCATGGCACAGACATCAAGATTTGATGCCAGGTTTTACCGGAATGTGAAAATTAAATTTTTATGTACTGGGATGCGATGGATATTATTTGTGTGTCTAGTTTTTCAAAAATAATAATAACAATGAAGGGTTCATGTGCAAGTCGTGCATGTTAAAAAAACCTCATACCCTTGGAAACCACAGGATGTAGATCTAGGCTGAAAAGCACTGCCTGAGTAACAAAAATAAATTCTACCCATTCTAAATGTACATCCATAACTTCTCTTACGATTGAAGGTTTGGTAGTTTTGTGTGGTGGCATGACAGTGATGTCTAGGCATTCAACATGATGTTGTTTAGTCCTTGGGAAAGGCCATGTACACACGTTTTCCTCACCCCACTCAGATGTTATTGAGTACCCGACCATAGGTAAGGAGGATCTTGTCAGTATGCTGGATCAAGTGTGCCTTTAAAATGGCTGCGTCACTGTATATTTAAAATAGTTGGAAAAGACCTGTCGGAGAACACTTGTACAGTGCTTTGAGCATGTTAAGTGGATTTAGCCCCATATAAAGGCTAAATTTTTTATATTTTTAAAATAAGTAATTCAAAGAAGTATGAAGAACCTGTACAATAGGTGAATGGATGTAGTAGCTTCAATAGGGATACACCAAAAGGAAAGGAAGCCCTACCTGATACTACTAAGCTCTCACCATGGAGAGTTTTAAAAAAGGATAATCGAAACGAATGAACAGGAGAAAGCCATGCTGAGAGTTCATTTATTTATACAAATGTGCACAGGCCTCAAATAAGTGTCCATCTCCAAGGAGACTGGCACCCAAATACAGTGGAAATTCATTCTGAAAAATCTAACTTTTCTGGTTGAATAAGCACAAGCCAGAATAGTGTAGTTTAAAGTCAGAGTTGTGTCACAGATTGAAAAAAAGCATACAGTGAATGGGTTAAGCTAATGAAGAGTCTACGGCCATACCACGTTGAAAATACCTGTTCTTGTCCAATCACTGAAGAGAAGCAACATCGGGCGTGATTAATAGTTAGATGAATCACCGCTTGGGAACACCCCGTAAAGTAGATGTTAACTTTTTAGGGGGCGTTGTAGGTCAGTTATAGAGGGTTGGTCTACTGACCGAGAGCAGCAAGTTTGAATCTCGTTGCGTGCGCATGCGTTTTTTTCCTAAAGCAAGAAAATTTACCCCTCTTGCTTCACTCGACCCAGGTGAAAATAGGTACAGCTTTGGCTGGAAAAGTAATCTGCAATAGACTAGCATCCTACTCAAAGTGATGGATATATTTTCTGTCACTGTCTGCTTCATGCCGATTTGGCTGAAAGGACTACTAAATGAAGAGCAACTATGGAAAAAAAAAGAAATAAAATCAAAAATACTTCCAATCTCCTATGATACCTACCTGACCACACTTCTTGCTTTCTATTCCTTGAATATCCAGAAAATGGAATGAGTTTTCCAACTGAAAACAAACAACAAAATGATAAGCTATGTCAATTGATTTGAACAAACACGACAGAGACTGGAAGAGAGGAGAGGAATGAACAAATAATAAGGAAAATATATCATGGATAAGACTGCTAACTGGAAGAAAGGTGGAATGAAAATCGTCAGGAGGTATAACGAGAAGTAGAATTATCTTTTGTTTTGGTTAGTTTTGTTGTTATTCATTTCTATTGGGATTTGTTTTTCTTTTTTTGTATGTGTGTTTGTGTATGTTAATCTTCTCCCACTGTTTGCAGTTTTTGATAACACTGACAAGTTGGATGGAAAACAGTCTGAAAGCTATGTGCCAAGCATGTCAATTATATTTCAATGTGATTTAATGCAAAACCCCCATCATGAAGTCTAAATATTCCACTTCACGTTTGTATGACAAGTAATGCAACTTCAAAAATCATTAGATGATCCGGTCGTGATCAAGCAGCGTCTTTCTACGAGTTGATAAGAAGCGGGATGGGACCTGATATAACCGCAGCTCAGTTCTCAAGTTAGGTTGAAAGGGGGTCGTTACGCCTGCACGGCCGTATTTCTGAGCACCAAACTTTCCTCAAGGAGAAGACTTCAAGAAACTTAAAGCAACTATGAAGTTCCTACAAAAATTTTAACCTAGTCTTCTTCCAAGCTATCTCTTCCCTCAACCCTCTCTTATAAGAAATCCAGCCATTATTACTCTTTGATCTTTATCCATGTCTATTTTGTTTCCAGGTGTTAGCAGTCATCCCAAGAATTTACACTGATCCACTTCTTCCAAATGTTCTCCATTAGCGGTTATTCCTCTCTTCTTGACATTCCAGTAAACATGATCTTGGTTTTCTTTTTGTTTATATTCATGCCATCTTTCTTTCCTTCTCTATTCAAATCATCTAAAAGCGTTCATAGCCCTTCCTCTTTCTCAACAACTAGGTTGATATTGTCTGCAAATCTCAAGTTTTATGCCTCTCACTATTGATGTTGATGCCTATCTTGTTGTTTACCCTCTTAAACATCTCCTCCAATGCTGACATAAACATTATTGGAGACAGTGTATCACCTTGCTTCAAGCTTTTCATGATCCTGATCTTCCTCCTTAGTGTTTGTTTCTGTTCTGATTTGTGATGTACCTTCTCTGTATGTTTCTAATGTCAATATATATTCCTAAAAATGGCTTCTGTCGTCATATGATAGGAGCTTGCTGCTTGTCAGGTTCTGCTGTCAGTGGACAAAACTCCCTGTCTTAGGAGCTGTATTGCCTGATCTCACATTACAGTATTTTCATATCTCAAGAGACTGTTGTTCACTTATACAGCCTTTTTCTTGAGAACACACGTTACTGGATAACTGGCAGTAGACTAGTCTTGCCATACAGTCAAACCTGCCCTAATGACCACCTATATAAGACGACCATCTGCTCTAACGACCACTCTTCATCGACCTCCTTGGTTTTTTCTACATTTTGTCTCTACAAGACAACCACCTCCTAAACCCGACTGCAACCACCTATATTGTTTGATAAATCGAACTAAAAACCTCCTCAAGACAACTGGTCGGAACAGATTGATAGCCTTGGCAAACCACTGCCCGTCATTATGTTCACGTCCACACTCCGTTCTACTTAAGTGTCATTCAGCTATTCTGATTTTTATTAGAATATCTACCTTTAACAACTGATTGGTCAGGTGATTTATGTTTATCCATTGGTTAGCTAAAGCTCTCATGATGACAGTGCAGGCAATGGCGAGAGGGGTGAGGGGGTCAGTCATAGAGGTAAGAAGGTTGGTCAATCAGTCTTGCACAATGTCTAAGGGTAATGCTTTCCTGTGAATGACACTGATTATAATACAATGTGGGCAGACACCAGAGTGATAAGCGTTTCATGCTTTCGAAACCCATTAAAACCTTTGATGTATGGATTGATAATTACATTGTATAGAAAGGTGATGACAAATCTCAGTCTGCTGTCTACTGGCTTGCCAACGATCGTCTGAACACGCACGTTCCCATTCTTTTTTTTTGGGGGGGGGGGGGAGGGGGGGGCAT